>PVKM010001013.1:0-56246 GCA_004027735.1 Carollia perspicillata
CTACACTCCAATGATTGTAAATACTATAGTTAAAAATGTAGAATCTAATATTCTAAATGTAGAATCTACATTCAGATTCTAAATGTAGAATCTAAATAGCATTGTAATGTCTTTGTCTTGTTAATTTGAAGCTAGTCAGAACCCTAAGAAAAGTTGAAGAAAAAATTCCTCCCTTACACAGCAGTCTAACATCAGGAAAAAAGTGTGAAGATTAAAATTAACTCCCCTGTGTTGCATGCATGATATTCACTAGTGAACTTGTCTTTGTCTTGTTAATTTGAAGCTAAATAGCATTGTAATGCTATTTCATTTGCTGAAATTGACAAGATTCAATGAAACCAGGAAAGAATAATTACTACAGATCTGTAAGCTGATAACAGATTCTGGAGCTTAAACACTGCTGGAGACAATCGAATTCCAGCAAGCCAGATAGGAAAAGCCTGTTGACCACCACAGGCCTTTGGTTGTTCTCACAGAAAGGCCATGCCTTATACTATGGCTAATCTAGCTGTATATTATCCCACATGTTCAAGGAATTAAAAGATAGTCTGTGTACAGATGAGGACTTTCAGTAGGGAAACAGGACATTAAAAAGAAAAGAAAAAATAGAAATGGTGGAATTACAAATATAAATATTTGAAATGAAAATGTACTGGTTGGTCTTAGCAGCATATCAGACACTGCAGAAAATAAAAGCAATAAACCTGTAGACAAGATATCAGAAATTATGCAAACTGAAATACAGAAAGAAAAATACCCTGAAAAAATGGCAGCCTAGTAACCTGTGTGGAAATAAGAGACATTTTAACATATGTATAATTACAGTTCCACAAAAAGACATGAAAGAAATCAGGGCATAAAAATTACTTAAGGGAAAAATGGCCACGTAGTCTTAAGATTTGATTATAAACAATACAAACCACATCTCTAAGAAGCTTAATGAATTACAAGTGGGACAAATGAAAATCACACCAAGAAATAGCATAATCAAAGTGATAATAAAAATATAGAGAAAATGTTAAAAGCAATCAGAATTTCTTAGATAAGAACTTTCTTATTATTTTCTTAGATAATAATTTCCTTTATTTAGAGAATCAGGTAAACTGTAAGATAAAGTGTTAAGCCTTGAGATTGCTTTGTTTGGCTGTGGGGAAGCAGGAAACTACTTAAGCAAGATATTTTGAAGAATTAGTGTTAACAAAATAAAGATATAATAAATAGAAATTATATAGAGAAGAAATAGTGAACAAAAGTATGAAGGTATAAAATAGCAATGGTGAGTATATAGAACAGTATATATAATAAAATTGCCTACTGTATTTTCTTTCATTAAAGTAGTACTTATTATTTGCCTACTATGTGCCAGGTAGTGAGAATCTAACAGAGAATATGATAACCATGCTCTCTACCCTCCTGAGGCTTACTATTACCTAACTTAGGACATCTTACTTAGTTAAGGAATTTTAGTTTTCCCTATTACTTTAACATTCACAAGATCACTCTTATAGGTATAAGTTGACATTTGATAAGTTAACATTCTGAGGAGTAGATATAATTATGATCATCATATAAGATTGGGAACATGATTTAATTAGAAAATAGTCATTGCAATTTTTAAAAATTGGTGTAAGGAAAGTCTTGGCCCTGTGCAAAAAGAAGGATTAGGAAAATTAGGAAGAATTGTGACTCAGTATCATTTTCAAGAAAATACATTTTCTTAAATTTATCTTCAAAATACTATGTAAAATTAACATGTTAGTTGGTTTTATTTATAACTAATTACCATAAATAATTATCTATAAGGGCTGAAAAAATTCTATATTGGATAATTTCCTCAGTTGCTGATTATATCTTATTGCTACTATAGAAATACACTACTTCTATAATAACCAAATTGGAAAAACAATGCAATTATGAATAGTTAGAAACAACTGGGAATTAAAATTATTTGAGATAAGTGGGCAAATTAACATTTTATTAATGTGTATTTACAGTCATGTTGATATGCATGAATCAATGCATTTACTCATCTTAAATCTGATTAATGCTTGTGAGTTTTAGTTTCAAAATAGGTCCTGTTATAGCACATTATATAGCTTTTATTTATAACAACTATATCATATCAAACATGCCCTTAGGGTTTTTGTGTGATTCAGTCAACTGTGGTCCTGAATCAGATTTGGATGCTAAATGACCATCAGAGATGGAAGAAATAGTTGTGTGTGAATAGTAATATATGTGTTAATACAGACACCTTAGATAAAATACCAATATCAGATTACAGACACATCACTATTAAAAGTTAAATTGATTTTAGATTTAAACTGAGTTAGTGAAAAGGAACACCATTTCTGTTACAGAACCGACCTGGGGGCGGGGTGAGTAATATACTATTACCAAAAGGACCCCCCCTTTTCCTCCAGGGGTTCCCCTCAAGTACTGGGTTCACTCTACCTGCTGCCAGAGGAAAGACATCTCTCAATGCCAGAGACTGGTGAAAAGGAAAGGAATTATTTATTTAAATGTTATACAGATTTAGAGTAATGACTTAATATCTTCATTAAAATACTAAAGTTCTTTAGAATACCCACAAATGCACACAGTCCTTCCTTCTCCCCTTTGCCCAGTCTGGGGTACTGGATCTCAGTAAAAAAAGTAGAAGTCCATGATTCAGGTTCCTGGTACCATCAACTGTGTCACCACCACAATTTCCAATTAATCCAAAGCCATGTGGCACCTTCTCATGGCCCACCAGCAAGAGTCCTTTCACCTTTCTTCCAGGCAAAGTCTCTCCTGTTTTCTAAGCCATGTGGCAAAAAGGAGCACCCCAAAGCTGCATGGTCCCAACTCTCACCCAAAGCATGTGGTCCAACCTCTGCCCAAGCTGCATGGTGATTCTCAATCTCTGCCAAAGCCAGGTGTTGATTTCTATCATAGCTGCCAAGTCTGGATTTTAATCCCCGCACCAATCTTCCTCTGTGGCTCCATTTCCAATTCCTCCCACAATTAATTACACCTGCCAGCATTCTTGTATCCTTCCAGCTTTACTGGGCTGCCATAGTAAGTCTGGGCGGACATGGCCCCATGGCACGGAACCAATCATCCCCAAGCTCTCACACAAGCTCTGTAACCAGGGGGATTTGCTTCCCAGTTACAACCTGGATTGAAGTCACTCCCATATCCCTGGCTCAAAGCCTGGCCGCAGCTATTTAACATATCTATGAAACCAGTTAAAGGTTTATAGATATGTTAAATGGCCATACCAGAAGTTAACTGCAAAGCTGTTGCTACGCAAAACAGCTCTCAATAGACCTGCTCCATGTGTCCCATCCCCCAGCTCAGATTCGGGGGATAAGGACATCATATATATATTTTTTCTCTAATATTTCCTGAGCACCCTGAGTTCTGGACCCCATTACAAATCCCCACTTGGGACACCACCACCTCTGGCTGTACCCTGTTATATTTCTAAAAGTCACAAATGATTTTGTAAAAGTGAAAAATTTCTCATCATCTCAATCTAAATTAAAGGAAGCATTAATTAAGACACATAGATACTTTAAGCCATAGAACAGTAAGCCTCATAGTGTAAAAGGGTAAAGACCTTTAACTACGATGGCATTTATAGCAAATGACTGCAATAAGCAGGAAGAAGTGCTGGGTATGCTTCCATGATGAATATCCGTGGTGTGGAAGACACCAAAACTACAGTGGTAAGCTCTTATCACCTCTTGAGTTTGGATATGTCTCACTGTCTGGGAGAGTACCTGCTGCACAGTCCAGGGAACTGTGGCTGAGAAAGAAATGAGAGGTTGTCATCGGTCCACCCCCTGTCTTACCCATTTCAGCATAGTTGGTCACGTCACTTGCCTTATCAGTTCTTCATCTTCTCTTCATTATCTCTTTGGAAAGCAAGTGCCATATATCATGTGCCTGATATTAAATTTCAACCTGAAAGAAATTTCAGTGTTTATCAGACTAGTAGCTAAATGAGATTTTGAACTTGAGTTAAAGAAGGGATGTGATGTCATTACATAAATTGCAATCTGGAGTTACTTATAGACAGGGCTTTTATTATTATTATTGTTCCTGATTTACTGTCTCTGTAGAAGCATATTACTGTATTTACCCCCTACAGGAAAGTGCCTTTGCTGATTAGAATACTAAAGAAATACTGCATAAAAATCACTCCCCCGAATATCTGAAAATACATGTAAAATATCAATTGCTTTGAAGAATTCTTTAAAGAGTGTTGAGATGAGGCCAATACGAGTCAACATGAAAGTTGCTCAAAAGGGCTCAAGAACCTTAGGTTAGTTGTGAGGCAAAAATGGGCTATAACTGGTTAACCATCGCTCAAACAACTGGGCACTCTTAAAGGTAATCAATATAGATGCATCCCTTTAACGTGAAGGTCACCTACTGTCTCCTAATAAAATCAATATTATCCTTACCTAAACAGTGGTAAAACAGATGTTTTTTCCACCAAGAATCTCTTCCAAACTAGGGATTGGTAATAGTGGTAGAGGAAAGAAGTCTGAAAATGATGTAATAGCATACCAATTTTATAGATGGAGAAACTGAGGCAAGCTCATCTATAAAATTTAAGAGTTAGTTTAGGGATAATTTAATACATGCTTTTTGTTTGACTAAATGAAATGATTGAAAACCAGAGAAGTTCAGTAGTATTTAGTACAAAGACATGCTAAATAAACTGAAATCAAATTAATCAGAAAAACTCTTCAATTAATAACAGCCTTTGGCAATTTTATTAAATTTCACATGATTACCTAATTTATTCTGAATATTTCAACCTTTTTATAGGATTCTTTACTAGCTTGGAGTCATTTTCTTCAACACTAAAAATATGGTTTCATTAATTATACTTTGTGACCAATTACAAATGGTCACAAATCAAAAAGGCAAGATTTTAATTCCAGAATCAAGTCTCAGTCAGTTCAGTAGGACACATGTATCCATTGGAAACACCTGACAATTTAAAAACAGTGTCTGTGCTTCATTACATTTAGTCTAGAATTTTCCTAGATTCTGGTTGTGATTAACGCAGCATGTAGAAGGGCATCTGGAGAGTTATTTCAGAAATGAAAAACATGATACTTTTTCTCCACTAACTCAGTTTTTAATGTTAGATCAAAAGAAGTTCTAATTATGAGTAGAAGGAGGATTCAGTAAATAACTACACTACAGATTTTTTATTCTATTTTGACACAAATTCCTCTGTTACCATAAAAGAAAGCAAGTAATGCCCAATGAGGCATGGTCTTTTCCCTTTATTCGTATCTCAATTTTATCTGTCAGCCTTGCCGACTTGGGGCAGTGATTCCAGAAGTTACATGAAAGGCACCAACTTTTTCCACAAAAGGAAGGAACCAATTATTGCTTTGCCATCTTTTTTCCCCACTTCACTGAAAGACAGAAAACTGCTTCATTCAAATTCCATGCCCTATTTTTTTGAAAATTTTCTTTTCTACCACTAACTTCCATCTGTTTCTCAAGCCATGGGATTATATCAGAACTTGAACAAAAATTATATCCATCTTCAGAGGTGTCTTTATATCTGTCAGGAGGTAAAGAGCTTTTGTTGTGAAGTGCACATTTATTGATGAAAACTTCACTTTAAACATCTGCTCTACAAACACACATGCTATCCTCATGCCCCAAGTTTTGAAGCTAGGCCTTGGGAACAGAGAAAAATTTGCTGAACAGTAGCCTACAAAAAGGATTAGAGGAAAACATTTTTAATTAATTTTAAAAGGAATAAAAAAGTTAGAAAAGCTTAATCAGTTTCTGGCATTTGATGTTTTTACATAATTTGTACATGATTGAGCCCAGATGTTAAGTTACAATAGTCTAAGTGCTAAGTGCTAATATAACTTGGCCTATTAAATATCCAATTTCCATTTAAAAGAAATTTGTAAATCTGGGGAATATTGGTGATATGACCTAAAATTAATTTGAATAACTTATGCTTGTTGCTACCAAACCTACAATAATTCAGTATGACTTATTAACTAGAATACTAGTTATTTGAAAAATAGAGTGTTTATCATGGCAATGTTTTTAGCAGCATTTTCATAATAGTCAAAAAGTAGAAATAGCTCAAATGTCTCTTGATGGATGAATGGATAGACAAAGTGTATTATGTACAAAATAATGGCGATTATTGTCTTACATGAATTCTTGGCCCATGCTCAGTATAGATGGACCTTGAAGACATCACACTAAGTAAAATAAGGCAGACACCAAAAAACAAATATAGTATTTATATATTTGGTACTTATATTAGGTACTTATAGTAGTCAAACCCACAGAGACTGAAAGTAGAATGGCAGTTTCCAGGGGCTTGGCTGGGAGTAAAAATGAGAAGATATTGTTAAATGGGCACAGCGTTCCAGCTTGGGAAAATGAAAAGCTTCTGGAGCTGGACAGTGGTGATCATTGCACAGCAGTCAGTGTGAATGTGCCGAATACCACTGAGCTGTACCCTTAAAAGATGGTTACAGTGGTAAATTTTATGCTATGTATATTTTTTCACATTTTTAAAAAATGTGTTTAATCATTAATAAAGCTTTGTATTTTAAAACTTAGTGATTCTAATAATAACAGCCATGAGTACACATCACTCTTTAGCAAGGTAGATGACATAAATCATCTTTGCTTTACAGATGGGGACATGAGATACAGGATAAACTGCATAAAATGTCAGAGGACATCAGAGTCCAAGTTAGAACACTGCTCTCTCATCCTTTTCTTTTCTTCCTAGCATAAGAAATTATGCTCATCATACAAAATGTAAGCTTCACCTTTTGTGAAATTGAAGTTGGCTGTTTGTTCTTTCATGACTCTTCCTCTTGGGCCACAGCTCTAGCTCTAAGGGCCAGTTCTTCATACTTTGTGTGTTAGGTCAGAGATGAAGTCCCTTGTAATCTCTTCTCCTCACTCAGCTTAGCATCCTGAAAATTCATTCAGACATACCCTCTCCAAACTGGGATGAACTCTGGCTTCTTCCTGGGCTCACACAGTCTTGCCTATTTCTCAACCCAAATAGCTCTCACCTTCTTGGTTCAATTATGAATGATGACATAATATACTTATTCCTTTCAGAAAACCACATCCTTTTTCTAAAGTTCCCAATACTTTGATCTAGAGTCAATTATTTTAAGGATTCCCTTCTTTGAGCCAATTCTTTTTAGGTGAAACTTTTAGTGCTTAAGTTACAACTGGCATCACCTTTCAGATATATTACTTTCAACTCCACTAAATCTTAGGCTCAAAGTGGAGTTTACACACTGATTTCTTCCTTAGTCTTCAATGGTTTTTCTTGTAGCTCAGTTAATATTATAATTGTGGACCCATAATGGTGAAGGAGACTCATGTTGGGCAATGTGGAAGCTGCTCTGCCTTTTAGAATCCTACAATTATGAGATAGATAGCACATGTGCATTAGAAGTAAAATGAGAACTATCATAAAAAGGATGCAAATAGAGTGTCACTAGCTATCAGAAGGGAGGTTATTTTTATATTATAAATGCAGAAAACTTTATGGAGTAGGCGATTCTTAGACACCCTATTATCTCAATAGGACGCTGTGATTTATACACACTAAACTGAAGTACTTGTGTTAGTACATTCGAGCTACTATGACAAAATACCATAAATTGAATGGCTTATAAACAACAAACATTTATTTCTCACACTTCTGCAGGCTAGGAAGTTCAAGATCAAGGTGCTAGCAAATTCGGGGCTTAGTCAAGAGTCTGCTTCCTGGTTCACAGGCAGCTGTCTTCTCCCTGTGTCCTCACATGGAAGAAGAGGAGGACAAGGGAGCTCTCAGGAGTCTCTAGTCAATGACACTAATCCTATTGCTGAGGACACTGCCTCATGAATAATCACCTTCCATGGGCCACATTTTTTAATACCACCACACTGGGCATTAGGTTACGACATAAATTTGGGGGAGAAACAGTCAGTCACTTAATAGCAGTACTTGATGTGAAAATACTTTTGCAAAATGAAATAACATTTTCTTTTTAAATATAGACAATTGTTAAAGAAAAATATTTTTGTTTTATTTCAGTTTTAGAGTTTCAGATGTTTTTTAATATTTATTTGTTTTCAATACACGGCTTTTATTTCATCTTTAAAATATCGCAAATAAGTCTGAGGAATCATTCAGCATCTTGCTGTTTCTGTAGCAGGAGCACTTCAATTTTTTCATCAGCCTGCTGAACTGCTCCTTTTCCAGAAACACAAATACCATCCAAAAGTTTTCTGATGTCCTTGTTTTTAATTGTTGTGGCTTGCTGAATCTAAGCTGCTGAATATGATACAAGTTCAATGTTGTTTCCTTCAAGAATCAACACAGCTTTTTTGGCTTGAAATATTGAACAAGCACCACCTAACCTCACTTGAACCCTGCAAATACATTTTTTGCCCAGGAAATTTCTGATTTCAACAAGAGAACCATCCACCTGATTAACAATGCCGATGGGGAAGTGAGCGTACACAGACCTCGTGTTGTAACAGAAGCCCCAGTAACCCACTTCTGCGTGTTCTGTGCATGGCTGTGGCTGGTGTGAACGGTGGCCAGTTCTTTTCTGTTTCCTCACCACTTGTCATCCCGGAGCCTCTCCTTTTTCTTTCCAAGGAGACTGAGTTCCACATTAGTGAGACTGAAGTCCCTCACAGGGTGCCTTTCGGGTCCTTCACAATAACTCTGTGTCTCTTCAGAGTGATGCCGACTGCTGACGTTTTCTGGAATGTTGACAGTCTGCTGAGAATATTCATCCTCGCAGTAGATGCAGCAAAGAGAGCTAAGTTTCAGATATTTAAATAAAACGTTTAACAGAAAAATTATATCTCTCTATGTGAAAATAAAATAGTTAACAAGGCAATAACTAATACCTAGCTTTGCTTCTATAATTTTTAAAAAGTAGAGGATCATATACTATATTTAACTGTGTGTATATGCACATACATATTTGCCTATATTATTAAATACACAAATGGAAGTCCATTGTACAGTGTTCCAAAGTTTACTTTATTTTTTAACTTAACATCTTAGAGATAATTTTTATTAATACATAGAGTCCACACCATCATTTTAAGGTCTACATAATATTCATTGTATGAATATGCCACAATTTGAATTATCTTGAACATGTAACTTGTTCAGGGTCTTTCTATATTTAAATTACTAATGAAATGAATATCCCTATACATGCACCTTTCTGCATATGTGTAAAATATCTATAGGCTAAATTTCTAAAAATAGAATTGTTGGATCCTAGGATGTGTATATTTAAGTTGTTTTTTTTTTTTAAGCTATGGCCATGTTGTTCCAAAGAAGTTGCCCCAATTTATATTCTCATTAATAGCATATGAGAATGTGGTTTCCCACACTTGGGCTAATTCTTTTTTCTCTCAAATTTATAAGCTCACTCATCCGATAGGCTCAACTTGACATCTCACTAATGGTTTAGTTTGCATTTCTTAACACAAGTAACAGAAAGCATCTTCATATGTGTGGATAAGACATTTATAATTCTTTCTCTGTGAACTATCTGATTAAGTCCTTCTCCAAGTTCTTTCTAGGGGAAAAAAGGATCTAGAAGAGGCAGAAAACTCACTAGAAATCTAAGCCACATCTCTTTCATGGATGTCCCAGCTTGATGCTACATGTTCGAGGACTGACTGATCTTTCAGAATTCCAAAAGAAACATGTGGATTTTTGCATCTACTTGTTCATCCTTTTAAAGACGTGAAGAATGGGCTCCGGGGGAAAGGAACAAGTCCATGGGGGAAAGGCGGGAGAAGAGAATCGGAAGAGTGAAGGATGAGGAAAAGATGAAAAAGAACATGCAGAAAAGGGGAGAAGGACGAGGAGAAGGATGAAGAGGAGGCACACAGAAAGGGGGAGAAAGGGAGAAAGAAAAGTATGTCTATGTTTGAGCTTGCCCCATTAGTAGTGTTGTTAATAATGTACAAAATTATTTTACATCTAGTTTTTCTGAATTTTGCTTTTCAGGCTATAGAGAGAAATATTGAGAGTTTTAGTATATACTAAAAATTTACGGTATATCTTTTCTTCCAAGATTAACATCTACAAGCTGATAGATGTCCAGGATGTTTAATTGCCATTTTTTTCTTATTTGGCAGAAAATTGTAATGAATAAGCAGAGACAATTTAGACCTCTTAAGGAAACATTTTAATACTTTTTACCACATTCCTTTCGTATCTTTTCCTTTTGCTCTCCTTTGGTTCTCAAATCTATATGGATGGCATTAAAGGGAAAATCATCTTATATTGCACTCTGGCCAAGAACAAAGAGTGTGCTTGGAAAGGTCCAGTGTGGTATTAGAGTTAGTGTGAGCACACTTTAAATTAAAGTAGGGCTTCAGCCATTATTATATAACTTACAAAGTTTACCAAGTTTTCTAAATGTTTGATAATTCTAATTATTCATTCTTTATTTGACAGTTGCTTTTTTCTAATTGCTGTATTTAGTGTTTTTGTTTTATAAAGCATCATGACAGAAGCAGCAGCAGCATGAGGTCCGTGCTTTACCCACCTGTGCTTTGCAAAAATTCATGACTATTCCAAAAACAATGCATCTCTGAAAGAATAAAATTAACTGTGTATCAGGCTTAACTGTAAAAGAGAAAATAATTAGTGGCCTTGAGAAAGAAATTATGTTCAGAAATTAAATAGAAAAATTTTAATTGGCAAAAAGGCTTAAGAGTTTTGAAAGAATTATTTTTAGAGAAAATACTCAAGGAATTAAATTATAAACAGTTGCTAAATGAATGCACAGAAAGTAACAACTTTTGCGATAAATTAGTGTTGGTAAGACTTAGCAAAGTGTTGAGCTATTTGGAAGCCTCCCTGAAAGCACCGAGGAATCACTATCATATTAAAGGCGACAAAGGTGATCTTCCCAGGAAAATATTTTATTTTCAGATATTGTTGTAATATTTTTTGTAAGTAGAGTAGTGTATCAGTGAACAAAGAATATTCTGGTACATTCATACACCAATGTTTTAGTTGCCTGTTGTGGTTGTTACTGAAATATAAAGGTTTTTAGGTTTGGGGGAGATCTTTTTTTTTTTTTTTTGCATTAACCTGAACTGAAAACTGAAATGTTCTTCTTTTTCTTGTTTTCTAATCAACATCCACTGACGCACCTCCAGCATTCTGTATACCAGAGAGAGGTCATACAGTATTGCTCACCTCTATGAATCTGTCAATATGTGTCAGCTACGTGTTCTTGCAAAATGAGATGATTAAAGGGCATTGCTCTTTGAACAGATGCTTGTATTTAGGAACATAAGAGAATTGTATCATCACACATTCCATTGAAAGGGGGAATGCGCAAAAAAAAGGAAATATTTGAAAGGCATTTTATAATTTATCTATCAGGATCTTTTTTATCTTTTATAAAAGCACTACTTTATTTTATTGAAGTCAAGTTTTTCATGAGCCATCTTATGAAATAAATCATCTTTTTAATAAATAAATCATCACCTTTTTCACAGAATGTGTTTATTAATCTTACACAAATAATTTGAAATAAGTATGGCAGGTATCATCTAAAAGGAAACTCATAATTTGATATTGACATTGAATTTCATAAAGACTTAACCCAAACAACTAATTTAGAAGGCTATTATACATTTATCAAAAGAGGTTTATTACTAGAACGTTTGAAAGATTCACTCATAAGAGGGATCAAGACAGAGTGAAATTCAAGCTTTGTTGTTATGGTTTTGCATCTGTGACTACGTAGATATATGGCTTTGGGAAAATTATTTTGCCCATCCAGGACTTCAGTTATTTTATCTGTAAACTGTTGGGAGCCACCTGCCTGTTTTTAGGAGCTGTAACCCTCGCATGGCTAAGGCTGACTGAAGGACCTTCAGACCATAATCCACTAAGGAGACAAAGCTTATCTCCCTGGCAGGAGCGCTGCTCCTGCTCCTTTTTTCATAACTGACCCCAATGCTTGCTTGATCAGTTAGCCGATGACAGGTAAGATTCCCCAAGGGGGAACAACCTAAGATAGCATGATCATATGGAGGCCCCAGGGAAGGACTTGGGGGGCTATGGAGAAAGGGGGTGATGGACCCTTGCCTCTCAGCTTTTACAAAGCCTGAGTCCTCATTCTGTCTGGGAGAAGTCTCCTAATTACTTGGCTATCTTGCCTCCTCTGCCTGACTTAAGCCTGAAACAATGACAGAGGGTAGTGAAGCCCCGTGCTGGAAAGGGCAGACTCCTCAGGAGATCAGGCCTGAGAAAGAATATGTAAAATCCCTTGAAACCTGCTTTGCTAAGAATGCTCTAATTAAATGATAACGGTCAGAGCAAGAAATGAGTTTGTTTCCCAAAGTTTTGTAGCAGATAGACCCTGACTCAGAAGAAGCCCTAATATTTCTTTGTATGCTATCTATCATTTGATCCTTATTGCCTGACAATGATTAATGAGCTATTCCTGTATTCCTGAACAAATTCAACCCAATAAAAGCTTGTCTTGGCAAGGGCACACAGCGCTCTCCCCTTGAGAGAGTGGCTTGCCCCTCTTCCTCTGCAGGACTCGGTAGTCTGTGTGAATTTGTCTTGAATCCCATCCATAATGCCGCATCCACTGCAGGCTGGTGCATGTGTCAGTAAACTACAGGAGTTAGACAAATAAATTGCTTCCAAAAATGAGTTTCATGCAGGGTCTCATAGACAAATACTTGATAAAGTATCCCTCTTTGATGATATGCAATACATGGCAGTAACAATAATATTTCAGAAAAGTCTTTCAGAAAAGAGACATGCGGAACATTGCTTACCCATAAAATTCTCTTCAAGGAAAGGCTACAAACATCCCCCAAAATGTGGGGTTTTTTGCATTTCCCTTTTTTAATTATTTTATTGTTGTTCAAGTACAGTTGTCTCCATTTCCCTGCCACCACTTTCTCCCACCCCTCCCAGTCCCACATCCCATCCTCAATTCTACCCTGCTTTGGCTTTGTCCATGGCTCCTTTACACATGTTTCTTGACCCTTCTACTTCTTTCCCCATTACCCACTTCCTCCCTCCCCTCTGGTTATTGTCAGTTTGTTCTTTATTTCCATGTATCTAGCTATATTTTGCTGGCTTGTTTTATTGATTAGATACCTCTTATAGGTGAGATCATGTGGTATTTGTCTTTCACCACCTGACTTATTTCACTTAGCATAATGCTCTCCAATTCCATTCATGCTGTCGTGAAGGGTAGGAGCCCCTTCTTTCTCTCTGCTGCATAGAATTCCATTGTGTAAATGCACCACAGTTTTTTGATCCACTTATTTATTGATGGGCACCTAGGTTTCTTCCAGCACTTGGCTATTGTAAATGATGCTGCCATGAACATTGGGGTGCATAGGTACTTTTGAATTGGTGTTTCAGGATTCTTAGGGTATAGTACCAGCAGTGGAATTGCTGGGTCAAAAGGCAGTTCTATTTTTAGTTTTTTGAGGGAATTCCATACTGCTTTCCACAGTGGCTTCACCAGTCTGCATTCCCACCAGCAGTGCACTAGGGTTCCCTTTTCTCCACCTCACCAGCACTTGTTGTTTGTTGATTTGTTTATGATGAACATTCTGATTGGTGTGAAGTGGTACCTCATTGTGGTTTTAATTTGCATCTCTCTGATGACTAGTGATGCTGAGCATCTTTTCATAAGTCTCTGGGCCCTCTGGATGTCATTAGAGAAGTGTCTGTTCAGATCCTTTGCCCATTTTTCCATTGGGTTGTTTGTCTTCATGGAGTGGACTCATGTGAGTTCTTTATATATTTTGGAGATCAAACCTTTGTCAGAGGTGTATCAGTTGCAAATATCTTTTCCCGTATGATTGGCTCCCTTTTTCATTTTGCTGATGTTTCATTTAGCTGTGCAGAAGCTTTTTGACTTGATGAAGTCCCATTTGTTTATTCTTTCCTTTATGTCCCTTGCTCTAGTGGACAAATCAGTGAAAATATTGCTGTGTGGTATATCTGAGATTTTCCTGTCTATGATCTCCTCTAGGACTTTTATGGTATCAGACTTATATTTAAGTCTTTTAACCATCTAGAGTTTATTTTTGTGTATGGTGTGAGTTATTGATCAAGTTTTTTTTTTTTTTTTTTTTGCATGTAGATGTTCAGATCTCCCAACACCATTTGTTGAAGAGGCTATTTTTACTCCATTTTATGCTTCTGCCTGCTTTGTTGAATATTAATTGATGATAGAGACATGGGTTTATTTCTGGGCTCTCTATTCTGTTCCATTGATTGATGCCAGTACCAGAGTATTTTGATGACAGTGGCCTTATAATACAGTTTGATAGCAGGTATTGTGATCCCTCCTACTTTGCTCTTCTTTCTCAAAATTGCTGCAGATATTCAGGGTCATTTATGGTTCCATATAAATTTCTGAAATGTTTGTTCTATATATGTGAAATATGTCATTGGTATTACAACAGGGTTTGTGCTGAATCTGTAAGTTGCTTTGGGTAGATGGACATTTTGTTGATGTTAATTCTTCTATTCCATGAATACAGTATATGCTTCCATTTATTTATGTCTTCCTAAATTTCTTTCCTTGGTGTTGTATAGTTTTCTGAGTATAGGTCTTTTACCTCCTCGGTTAGCTTTATTCCTAGGTACTTTATTTTTCTTGTTGCTATATCAAATAGGATTTTTTTCCTGATATTTTGTTGTTGTTGTACAAAAACACCTTTGATTTCTGAATATTCACTTTGTCTCCTGCTGTTTGCCAAATTCACTTATTAGTCAAGTAGTTTTTTTGTGAAGTCTTTTACTCCCCCCACAAAATACTGCAAACAAAAATAACTGATACGTTTACAAGCAAGAAAGATGAAAAGCCATAAGAAGACAATACAGCCCTGGATGGGTGGCTCAGCTTGTTCGAGCATCATCCTGTACACTGAAAGTCTGTGAGTTCGATTCTCAGTCAAGGGACATACTTAGGTTGCAGGTTCAGCCCCCAGTCAGAGGCAACCAATTGATATCTCTCGCCCTCTCTCTCTCATCAATAAACATGTTCTCAGGTGATGATTAAAAAAGGAAGAAGAAGAAGACAATATAATTAGTAAGCTCCAAAGTCATTTTAAAGTAGAAAGAGAGAGTAGGTGCAGTGAAATGCTTCCGATTCGGCTCTCTCTAGTCACACGGCTACTCCACTCAACAGTCGGGCTAGCACTAAATTCAGGAAGACCACAGTGGCTGATGACCCTGGCAGGTGACAGGAAGAGTGCTCTGAGGAAAACCTCAACAGAGGAAGATATTTTCTTTGAGCAATGCACCCCCCAACCTAGATGTCCAGGACCCTTCTCATCTTTACCCACTCCCCCAACACACACAAGTACACATATGCACCAACAAACCTACAACTTTCCCCTCTCCCTGCAAGCCCTCACCTCACTACCATTAGAAAGTTATTAGGCCAACAAATTCAGGCTGCAGTGTTAAAGAATAGCTGCATGTCTTTTATTGGGTTCCCCAAAAAGCCCATGATATTTTTGTTGTACATTATGGCTCTGGTAGTGCTTAGTTGTCTTTAACTTCATTCAAAATAATTTTGTTAGATTGTATTGTGACAACTGTCATATCAGCATGCATTTAAAAAAAATGTATCAAAATTGGTGAGTTTTTGTGCCAAGAAGTGTTTTGATAAAAAATGGACTTTGATAAAATATTCCTTTGATAAAAAAGAAATAATTTTTAGCTCCGAAAATTTATAATTCAGTAGTTGTATGGAAAATCTTATTCCTGAATGTTGAAATTTAAAGTCACAATTTAAAAATAAACTGACTATAAGATTATAATAATTATATACATAAAATCCAAATAACTTACATCAAAATTAATTATAATCATGTATTTGCAGTTTTTATTTAATTAAATTTATTGGGTAACATTAGTTAATAATATTATATAAGTTTCATGAATACAATTCTATAATATGTTATTTGTATATTGTCCATGTGCTCACCACCCAAAGACTATTCCTGTATTCAGTAATTGAAAATTGGGGTTTTTTAACACAATGCATTCATGGAATAGCTCAATATATTATCTGAGCTAAGACATAAACACACATTTACTTACCAGTAATTTTTTAAATAATCAAATGCAATTCAGTTGTCTACTTTTCAAAGCAACAGAGTGAAGAAATTTTCATAGTCCCAAATTCAAACATTAAATTTTGTATACTAATTACAAACATTTTTTCTTAAAGGAAATCTCACTAGATAGTCAAAATCTCAAGACCTTTCTGAAATGCCTTCCAATAATTTGCCCTTTGTGAGTGTGTTATTGACACGTGAATCAAAAATCTCTATTAGACATCTATACTACTGGTTCTTAATTATAGAACATAGATTCCACAGACAACATTACTTGAGAATGTGTTGAAGATGTGCTCCTCATTAGCCTCATCCTCTTTTTGTTTTTCTCCCTTTCTAATGGCTCTTTCTACTCATCTCATAGACACCTCAATTCTCTCTCATCCTTAGAAAGACTCTCCTTGTCTCAGGCCCCTGACTTTCTCCTTTCTTTTTCAGGATACTTACAACAGTTGTCTATATAAAACTCCACTTGCTTATTTGACATATTTCCCAACCCATGATGATCTGCTTTCTGCTCCTACTATTTCATTCAAACTCAATGCTATCCTGGAAAAGGTCAGTAATTATGGCAGACAGATTTGTAAGATGTCTGCCTCCATGATGTCTGCCTCCTGGGGTCCATGCCCTTATGGGAGCCTCTTCCTTTAAGAGTGACATTCTTCTACCCAATACAAACAAAAGTAATAAGATGTCACTTCCATAATTAGGCTTCAAAAGACTATGACTTCTGTCTTGCTAGCAAGCGCTCTCTCTCTCTCTCTCTCTCTCTCTCTCTCTCTCTCTCTCTCTCTCTCTCTCTCTCTCTCTCTCGGTGGGGGAGGTGGGGCGGGCCTTCCATGATTTAATGAATTAAGCAGCAATGTTAGAGAGGCCCATTTGGCAAGGAACTGTGAGCAGCCTTTGGCCAACAGTGAAAGAAGAACTGAGGTCCTTATTCCAACAATCCATGAAGAACTAAATCCTGACAACCACCATGTGAAGTTGGAAGTGAATTATTTTCCGGTTGAGCTTTTGTGTAAAACTCAGCCCTGGCAGACACCTTGACTGCAACTTTGTATGACTCTAAGAAGAAGATCCAGATAAACCATGCTAATATTTCAAAAATTCAGATAACCCACAAAAATTGTGAGAAAATAATTGTGTTATTTTGAGTTGATTTTTCATTGTCAACTCTATACTTCTCTTTCTGCATCTCCAAACACCCTGAACTCCATCTACCACAGTCTCTTCTCTTTTTTTTTTAAAGATTTTATTTATTTATTTTTAGAGGGGGGAAGGGAGGGAGAAAGAGAGCTAGAGAAACATCAATGTGTGGTTGCCTCTCAAGCACCCCCTACTGGGGAACTGGCCTGCAACCCAGACTTGTTCCCTCACTGGGAGTTGAACCACCATGACTTTGGTTCATAGGCTGGCACTCAATCCACTGAGCAATACCAGCCAGGACTATATTCTCTTCTGTATTCAAACTGAATTGAAACAAGACTCAACAATTTATATTCTGTTCTTTTCTCCTCTCACTCTACATTTTATCCCCTGAGGATCTCAGACTCCTACTATCAGAACTAACATTTTTATCCTAAATACAAAATTCGCGTACATAATTGCTTACTACACATCTTGACTAAAAATCTCTACTTCAAACTCAACATATGCAAAATAAAGTGCATTATTATCTCCTGACATTTCTCTTCCTTAAGAATCATAACTAGCCATTCATTAAATGTTTGGTGATTCTTTCTCTTGGTTCCAAATATGGCCCACCATTCTTATTGCCTCTGTGTTAATTATGGCCCATATTACCTCTGGCTTGAATTATTCCAATACTTCCTGACCAAATTCTTGCCTCCATAATTATCCTCCTAATGCCATTCTATAGGAGGGTAAATTATCTAAAAGACACATCTAATCATGTTACAGCACTGCCTGAAATTCTTCAATGATTTCTAGCACATACAGATAAACACACACAACACAATTAAAAAAAAAGACCATCCTTGTCTACTCTCCAGTTTTATTTCTTCCAATCAGTCCACTTCCTTCTACTCCTATTCCTATGCCTCTGACACCATAAAAATACATTATTTATAGTTATCTGAACAGAATTTGTTATAATAGGACCAACAGTTTTCTGCTATAAATTACATTTCTTCTATACACAATTACTTGAAAAACTCCTCAACAACCCAGTTTGCTATAATTTCTATTCAGATTAGTTTAATTAAGTAAATACATGTGGATCAATTTCCATAGGCCAGGCGTGAGACTGAGTCTGAAGGAATTAATGATCTAATGGACTATTAAAAAATTAAAACTTCTATTACAGAAACAAGCAAGAATTCTGTGAGAAGGGTCATTAACCTAGACAGGGGGTTTAAGGAAGATCTCCTGGAAGAGGTTTGTTCTCAGTTTAAAGTAAAATATGAATGAGTGGAGTGATTTACATACTACAAGTTTAGTGCTTAGATCTTTTCTCCCAACATGTCTCTCTCTCCTATCTTTCAATAATTAATTGAACATTCCTTATGTACTAATGCTCCTTTAAAATGCTCCCATTTTTGTACTTTGTACTATTAAGTGGTCTCCCTTTTTGAATTACTGGATTCTTTATTTGATTGTGAGCTTTTGAAAGTTAGGACTAAATCTGAGTCATCCCTGTAGTTCTAGCAAACAGCATGATTTTGATAATTTTATAGATACTCAATACTTGCTTCTTCTTTTATTTAAAGTCAGATTTATTGAGGTATTAATTTAATTTATATAATTTTATGTACAATAAAATTTACATACAGTAAAATGCATACAATTTAATTGTAAAATTAAATGAGTTTAATAGTTGCCGCTTGATTAATTTAATTCTGTAATCTTTTGTCATCTGTGATATACATAATGCATAATATAATGTATAATATTCTATTTATTAAAGAGTAAGTCCCAATCACTCACATATTTTTTTATATATTATAGGGGTTCAATGGTTTTTTTTTTAATAAACAAACAAGCCAACAAAAATGTTTTCATGCTATCACTTCGTTGTTCACAAAGAAAAAGAAAAAATAAACCTTCTCTATGTGAAGTAAAAATTGCAAGCATGGTTATAATATACAAGAAATATATTTTAAATACTGAAAAATAATTTTCATATGTCCCAGAATCTAGATTTGTCAAAAATATTATAAAATTAAATATATTAAATTCCTCGGTATTTATAATTTTGTGTAGTAATTTGTAAGCTGCTTCAGAATCAAAATATCATTTACCTTCTGCTAACCACAATTTTAGAAATTATTCACAAGTAGACAATTACCTGTGCCAAAAATCACCTACAAAAATTTGGGTTGGGCTTTTGCCAATCATGATGCAAATAAATTACCCCATAAGGGCTAGCTGGCCCTAGACCAAGTAAAGTCTTATTAATACAAAAGGCTACCCTTATCAGAGAAAAGACAGGAAAAAAAATTAAGACAGATCAAAGAAAGCTGAGGAAGAAGAAAAGCTACTTCTTTACTGTTTTAGATTCTTTCAAATTTCAAAGGAGTCCAGTCCCTCCTGAATAATCAGAATTGGCACACAGACTTATCTTGCAGATGGATCAGGCTAAGATCATGTGAAAGGAAAGCAGAGACCGTAGCTGCCATGCAGGTGTTTGGTACTGGGCTT
Organism: Carollia perspicillata; assembly: GCA_004027735.1. Taxonomy (NCBI): domain Eukaryota; kingdom Metazoa; phylum Chordata; class Mammalia; order Chiroptera; family Phyllostomidae; genus Carollia; species Carollia perspicillata. The sequence goes on from PVKM010001013.1 coordinate 19,834, forward strand.
GCCCTCAAACAGAAGGAAGTCTTGGGTGATGGTAGAGGGAAAAAAAAGCAATGAACTAGTGATATAAATCATAATTTTTCAAAGTAGTATATGTGTCAATTTCCCACTCTAGATAAACAAACACTGGGAACCATTATACTCTGGGGTTGATCACTCTTTTATGTGCAGTCCATTTTTATTATAATGGAAGTTCTGAGAAAAAATGGTATAGTACTTTGTTTTTATCTAGTGTATATCTGAAGAAAAAAGACTTAAGTGGTTCATTTTATCTATTCCTCTTGCTATATCAAGTTCTCTTATTATCGGAGAACAGTATTGCTCACTTGCACTGTTTATGGCTTAAGACTGTTATACCAGAGCCTCTACATATAAATGCTCCCTTGGTATTTTGAAGGTATTCTATTTTAATAGAGTCAAAAATAATTCAACAATTCTGGCTTTTAAATCCAAGTCACTCTAGGAGATTCCAAGATGGCTGTGGAATAGGTGGAAGCTCAACTCACTTGCTCCCGGCACCAAACCATATCTACAGCTAAATTATAGAGCAATCAACCTAAATAACCAACTGAAGACTAGCTGAACTATTATAACCAAGGATCTACAGAAGAAGCCACATAGAGACTGGTAGGAAGGGATGGAGATGTGTTCCATGTGCAGCAGCTACAAAGCTAAAGACATATCTCAGCTACAAAATTCTCCCCAGAAGCGTGAGCTCTCAACCCAATGCAAGGATCTCCAACACAGAGCAACAGAGATAGGAAGAGGAGCCTGCATAGACTTCTGGTGGTGAGAAACAGTGGGGATTCAGTCTGCCTGGGAGAGAAGGGAGTCTGCTAGAGACCCAGAAGCCACCTTCCCAGAGTCAAGCACTCCTATTGTTATAGCACCAGCCTGGGGAGGGCACTGCCCACTCCTCTAACTACTGGTGACAGCGGTCTGTTGTGCTTAGGTCTTGCAGAAGGGTCTTCTGGCAACACCCAGCAGGTACCTTTAGGTGCTCTTTTTGTGGAGAGGTTAATGCAAACTCAGACAATCTTTGCACTATGCAGATTTATAAAGGGGACCATTTTTCCCACCTTCAGGGTGCAGCTAGCACTCCACACAGACACACCTGTTGAGCTGCTTGGTCTGCTCTACCACTCTGTGGCCCTGCCCTGCTGAGTTCAGTTGCACAGAAGTATCAGAGTGCCATGCACAGCTGGGACTTTTGAAGCACATCTCTCAGGGAGGCTTTTGGCAAGAAATAAGATGCGTGGGTGCTGGGTTGTATGGCTACGCTCATATATCTATTGTGAACTCTTGTGAGCCTGGGATGTCCTAGGAAGGAAAAGAAGTACCCACCCCCTTCCTACAGGCTTGCCTGCACTACCCCCAAAAGGTGACTGTTTGCATCTTCTCTCCCAAGTCCAGGTGTCCCACTCTGCTGAGCTCAGCTCTATGTTGAGGAAAGGGAGTGTTGCTCAGAGTGTGCCTCCTTTGGAGACTACTGTCTGGGACAGGGATAAATTGCTTGGCCCCTTTCTGTGGGCTTGGCTGGCACCACACCCAAAGAAAACCTCTTTTTGATCTGCCTTCCTGAGTCCCAGTGTCTTTGCCCTACTAAGCTTGCTTCTGCAGAGGGGACAGCTGGCTGCACCCAACCTGAACCTGCAATGCACTCCTTCTGAGGAAACTAGAGTTGGAGACTCTGATAGAAACTGAGTAATCTGGCTTTGGAGTAATATGTCACCTCATTGAGTACCTGATAACATGATCCCCAAGAAGGGAATCCACTAGCTCCATCCTCCAACCCCAGTCTCCTTGCCTTACCAAGCTCACGACCTACAGAAGAACCTATGAGTTGTGGCAGCCCAGGCCTATTCTATAGTCTTTCTTTGGAAAGCTCTATAGGGAGACCAGCCAACCTCATGGGGGGCAGAGTAGCTGACAGGTGGAGGCAAACCTCAGGGAGCCTCAGACCTTTTATAGATCTGCCCCAAGCTCTAAGTTGGAGGAAACTGACCCTTGTACATTGATTGGCCTTTCCCAGTCATACCCAGGCCTAGTAGACACAGCCAAAAATAGTGAAAAGTGTGCTCCCTCCAGACTGGTTACACACAACATCTGACATTGACCTGCACCTGAAACTTACCCAAGTGGACTCAGAACAAACACAACCAGTGGCAGGCTTCAGACCGTACCAGAATTCAACTGAACTAGCCACACACACCCAAAGACAGATTCCAGCAGGTACCAGACACTGCTGGGAACGACTCCACTTCTGGAGGGCAGCTCCTGCAGAGCAACTCATACATGGTATTAAAGGTTTATCCTATAGTCAGCCAGCCTGAAGGGTTAACTCCACCAACAAATGTGCCAATGACATTCAAGACTCAACTACAACAAGAGCTGTACATGTATCCAAAAGAAATATTCCTGGAGCATGGAGCTCAAGTGATATAGAAGCTTTTGCTACTGAGCCCAACAAGACATCTTCATCATAAAACCCTCATAATAAGCTTGTGAGTCATAATAGATCTACCTAATATACAGAGAGAAAGTGGGGAGGCAAAGAAATATGTACCAAATAAAAGAACAAGAAATATTCCCAGAGAAAAATTAAATGGAAGCAACCAAGATACCACATGCAGAGTTTAAAACAATGGTTACAAAGATGCTCAGGGAGCTTAGGGAAAAATGGATGACCTCAGTGAGAACTTGATCAAGAAGAGAGTAGGCATTAAAAAGGGCATATAAACCACAAAGAAGAACCAGTCAGAAATAAAGAATATAAGCTGTGAAATAAAGAATACACTAGAAAGAATGAACAGCAGGTTAGATGAGGTAGAAAATTGAATCAATGATTCAGAGGACAAAATAACAGTAAGCACCCAAGTGTTGGAAACTGCCCTGCCTGGTTTCAGAAGCTGTAACTGCCCCCCCCACCCCCATTGCTAAGGCTGAGTAAAAAGGCCTTAGGGACATAAGCTGGAAATAGGTGCTCAAAGCCCTTCTCCTCTGAGAGATTGCCCAGCCTTTTTCCCCAAGGAGATCATGTCCTGGTAGATTTATTCTCATCTGCAGTGCCCAGGAAAGTTCTGTGGGATGGAGTTCTCCCACACCCAAGCAGAGCATTGAAAGAAGAAAGAATTTAAAAAATGAGGAAAGTCTAAGGGACCTCTGGGACAACATCAAATGTAACAATATTTGCATCATAGGAGTACTAGAAGAAGAAGAGAGTGAACAAGGGGAAGAAAACCTGTTTAAAGAAATAATGGCTGAACACTTCCCTAACCTGGTGAAGAAAAACAATCACGCAATTTCAGGAAGCACAGAGAGTTCCAATCAAGAACTCAAAGAAGCCCACACCAAGACACAACATAATTTAAATTGCAATGGTTAAAGACAAAGAGAGAATAATAAAAGTAGGAAGGGAAAGACAGGTAGTTACCTATGAGGGAGCTCCCATAAGTCTGTCAGCTGATTTCTCAACAGAAACACTTCAGGCCAGAAGGGATTACATGAAATACTCAAAGCGATGAAAAGCAAGGACTTACAACCAAGACTACTCTATCCATAAAGGCTATCATTTAAAATTAAAGGCAAAATAAAGAAATTCCCAGACAAACAATAAAGCTAAAGGAGTTCATTATCACTAAACCAGTATTGCAAGGAATGTTAAAAGGCCTGCTTTAAAAAGATGGAAAAAAAGAAAAAGAAGTAGAAATAGAGGAGCATAGGTATAAAGAATAAAATAGCAATAAATAAGTACCTATCAGTAATAATCTTAAATGTGAACATATTAATGTTCCAATCAAAAGAGGGTACCTGAATGGATAAGAAAACATGACCCATATATATGCTGTCTACAAGAGACCCATCTCAGAACAAAAGACACACACAAAGTAAAAGTGAAGAGGTAGAAAAAATATCCCAGGCAAATGGACATGAAAAAAGACTGGAGTAGCAATACTTACATCTGACTAAATTGACTGCAAAACAAAGGCCAGAACAAGAGACAAAGAATGTCACTGCAATATATTAAGCTGATTGATCCAACAAGAGGATATAACCTTTGTAAAAGTATATGTACCTAACATAGGAGCACCTTAGTATACAAAGAAAATCTTGGAGGACTTTAAGCAAGCAATTGACAACAATACAGTCATAGCAGGGGATTTTAACACCCCACTAACATGAATGGATAGATCCAGACAGAAAACGAACAAGGCAGCAGTGACCCTAAATGGCACACTAGATCTGATGGACTTAATTGATATTTACAGAATATTTCATCCCAAAGCAGCACAATATACATTCTTCTCAAGTGCATATGGAACATTATAAAAGACAGACCACAGTTTAGGACCCAAAATATGTCTTAATAAATTCAGGAACAGTGAATTCACATCAAGAAACTTCTCTGAGTACAATGGTACAAAACCAGATATCAATTACAATAAAAAAACGAAAATCATTCAAAACAATGGAGGCTAAAGAGATATATAAAATGAATGGGTTAACAATGGCATCAAGAAAAAAATCAAAAGTTTACCTAGAAACAAATGAAAATGAACATACTACAACTCAAAATCTACGCAACACAGAAAAGCAGTACTGTGAGGGAAGTTCATAGCATTATAGGCCTATTTCATGAAGCAAGAAAATTGCAAATAACAATCTAACTTTAAACCTAAAAGAACTAGAAAAGTAAAAGTAAAAAACCAAAGTAAGTAGAAAGAATAAGTTAATAAAGATTCAAAGAGAAATAAATAACATAGAGACTAAAAAGAAAACCAATACAAAAGATCAATGAAACCAAGAGCTGGTTCTTTGAAAGATGAGCAAGACTGATGAGCCATTAACCAGACTCAAAAAGAAAAAAAAGAGAGGACCCAAATGAAAGAGAAGTAACAACTGACACTATGAAAATACAGAAGATCGTAAGAAAATTCTGTGAATGACCAACCACATGCTAACAAATTTGCACCCTGGGCAAAAAAAAAAGAAAAAAGAAAAAAAAATTCTAGAAACATACAATCTTCCAAAACTTAATCAGAGTCAGAAAACCTGAATAGACCCATTAGAACTAACAAAATCAAAGCAGTAACCAAAAATTCTCAGCAAACAAATGTCCTGGACCTAATGATTTCACAGGCAAATTTAACTAAACATTCAAAGAACTAACACCTCTTCTTTTCAAACTATTACAAATAATTCAATAGCAGGGAAGACTTCCAAGCTCTTTTTACAAGATGAGCATTATCCTAATTCCAAAACCAGATAAAGACACTACAAAAAAAGAATATTATAGTCAATGTCTCTGATGAACATAGATGCTAAAATCCTCAACAAAATATTAGCAAACAAATCCAGCAATTGATGATCAAATGGGATTTATTCCAGGGATACAAGGTTAGTACAATATTCACAAATCAATAAATGTGGTAAATTATATAAACAAAATGAAGGATAAAAATTGCAGGATTATATCAGTAGATGCAGGTAAAGCATTTAATAAAATCTATCACCCATTTATGATAAAAACTCAGAGCAAAATGGAAATAGAGGAAACATACCTAAACATCATATATATGAAAAGCCCACAGTCAATATCATATGGCAATATCAATGGGCAAAATCTAAAAGTGTTTCCCTTAAGATCAGGAACAAGACAGGAATGACTGCTTTTACCTCTCTTATTCAACATAGTACTGGAAGTCCTAGCCAAAGCAATCAGAGAAGAAGAAATAAGAATCCAAATTCAAAAGGAACCACTAAAACTGTCATTATTTGCAGATGACAGAATAGTCTACATGAAAAACCCTTAAAACTCCACCAAAAAAGCTACTAGAGCAAATAAATGAATTTGACCAAGTATCAAGATACAAAATTAATAGTCAGAAATCAGTGGCATTTTTAAACACCAATAATGAACTATCAGAAAGAGAAATTAAGAAAAAATCCTGTTTACTATCACAACACCAACAACAAAAATAAAATACTTAGGAATAAATTTAACCAAGTAGTAACAGACTTGTACTCAGAAAATCGTAAGATAAATCTAAGTTACTCTAGGATTAAATCTAGAGAAGATATTTGAATGGGTACAACTATAAGGAAAACTTACGTTCTACCCATTAGAAGTACATAGAAGTTAATATATGAATGTTTTATGTACACATGCTAAACATTAGGGTTTTTTTTTTAAGATTTTATTTATTTATTTATTTTTAGAGGAGAAGGGAAGGAGAGAGGGAGGGAAATATCAATGTATGGTTGCCTCTTGTGCATCCCCGGCTGGGAACCGGCCTGCAACCCAGGCATGTGCCCTGCCTGGGAATCGAACTGTGATCATTTGGCTCGCAGGCCCGTGCTCAGACCACTGAGCTACGCCAACCAGGGCTGAACATTAGTTTTAACAAGAAAGAAGAATAAGCAGTTTTATATTATCAGCAACTTATCCCACAAAGGTAACTTCTAAGAAATGTTACAGATTTCTCCACTAGACTGAAAACTTCTCAGAAGTAGTGAAATTATGTATGTGGTAATTTCAGTTTTGTTACCACGTAATAGATGCTCAATAAATGTGAAAGAATAAATGCTATAGTGCATATTAAATAAAAAAAGCAGTTTCTGCTTCATTGTATATAGGAGGAAGAGTAGGGTACTAAAAATAATAATGTGCTATAAGAACCAAAGACAAATTAAACAAAGTTCAATATATTTTTGACAACTATACTGTATTTTATCATCAGAAGGTATCCTCTAAATTTGCCTAACTAAATGTTTTACGTTAGTGACTTTTGTCAGCACACACACACACACAATCTGCTGCAAAAATATATTTAAGTCGCCCATTTTTCAAAACATGAAAACTAGTTTGCAGTTTCAGAAAAATACAATACTTAGCTTATTCAATTTAGATGAAATTTTCAAAGATTTTCAGGGCCAGATTTTATCAAGGCGCCAGCTCATATTTTCCAAGGTTTCTGTATATCCTTTCTTTTGCTTAAAGGAAACATCTCCTAAACAAATGCCCTTAAACAGGAGCTCCACCCTGAGGTGGTGACTGAAGTCTGTATCCATTCCTCATCTTGCTCCTACTTATATTAAATTTGTAGAGTGCACAAAATTGTCTATAGCATGTAGTAAAATCTTAGATGAGAATTCATGAAAACATATGCATAATACACAATGATATAAGAATTAGTCCTGTTCTTACAAGCATGCAATTATCAGGCAGTTAGAGAAGGAAGAACACTCAGGATTCTTCCTCATAACACAAGAATACAAGAGTCGAAATCAAACCACCTGTTCAAACAAGGTGGGCAAGTCAGAGTCCAAAGACATGGAAGAGTAGGGATTAGAGACATTAGAAATGTATAATATAAGGCATACACGTGCAACAACCAAAATGCTCTAAATATCATGTAGGAGAACAACGAGAAAAACCACAGATTCAAGTGTATCAGAACAGGACCAAGCAAGCTCTGGGATCAAGGCACTGTTAAGACAAATGGTGAAAGCTCAGCCCCCAAATCTATTTACATCTGTGAAGAAAGTAGCTAACTTGAATCACCAATGTTAGTGGAAGACAATAGCTAGAGTGACAAAGAGCCTGGCACTACAGAGTGGGCTCCCAGCAGAAGCAGGAACTGACAGGCTAGAGCAGGAAGCACAGACTGCTAATTTAGGGAACAAAGGGGGGCACAGGCTCAGAAAAAGACCCTGCCCAAGGTGACACAATATGCCCACGACAGTTGAGAGGAGGCCTTTCAGCATTCTGTCCCCTAGATCACACCATCTTACTTGAACAATGCTCTCCCAATAAAGACCCCTTAATTTTTTTTAGTTTTGGAAAACCTTGCAAGTCAGGTTTCAATGAGAATTTCTTCATGACTAAGGACAACTGCCCTCCTCTGTCATAAATAGAAATGTGCTTTTAGGTGAAATGGGACTGAGAATTTATATGATGGCAGTCTTAAGCACTAGTTCTTAAAATTGTTACTGTCTTCTTATGTAGTCTGAGAAAGATATATTAAAGCTATAAGCTCTGACACTTGGGTGATTAGCAGCCATTACAGGCTGTTTGGGAGCATTCATAGGGGACCTCATTTCATACAAAACAATCTGCAAAGAAAATCACTAATACAGATGATCTGTTACTGAGTACGTTCTCACCTGACAAAACGTAGCCTCATGCTCACATTTCCACTCAATGATTTATTAAAAAGTTTTAGGGGAGCACTGGGGGGTGGTATGGGATGGGAGTAAAAGACAGAAAACTGTACTGAAAAACAATAAAAAATTATAATAATAAATAAATAAAAATAAAAAGTTTTAAAATCCTTTATTTTTTTCTTTCTTTTATGTTTTACAATGCCAAATAATATTGGAAGAAATAGATGGCATTTTTAGAATTCTACTTTGAAATTACATTGTCCTATTTCAAAATTTTACTCTGCAACAGAATTAAGTAAAATTTAGTAACAAATGAGCAAATCTCACCCATATATCCTTCTTATACAATTTATCTGTGCACGCAAGCAATAGTGCTATTGAAAATAACCTTAAACCATTCCTGCAAAGCAAATGAAGGGTTTATAGTGTGACAAAAATGCTATTATTTAATTTCAAAATATTGTATTCAAAAATGGAAATATATATATTATTATTTTATTTCTAGAACTGCACTACTAGTAACAAAGGTGCCTCCCAAATGAAGATATTTCCCCCATCTTCCTTTCATTTTTTTCCTTCTTCTCTAAAAATCCCCCATGTTGCTGAAATGACCCCTTCGTGACCATGCTAACGACGCAACCATGGATAGAAGCTAAGTACTCTCCTCTGGTGTCACACCACCTGACTCAAAACTCATCTCCACCAGTTAGCGACTTAGGAACTTTGGAAAAGCTACTTAATAGTTTTAAACTTATATTTGTTGTGAGGACTAAATAACATCAGTATTTTAAAAATATTCTGTAAATGTTTATCATTATTATCAGTCCCTGATAATAATGTGTGTTGGGAAAAAATACAAGTAGCTTGTGTTTGCTTTTTAGGAGGTTCCCTGTTAAAAAAGATTCAAACATGTAAAACAGCATAGGAATAAGTGCAAAAGGAGTAAACACATGCAAAGATGCCAGCACAAAGAAAGTTTCCTTCAATCCATGTGGGTAATCTTGGAGATCTTATTAAAGCTCACGGGCACCCTTTCACAGTTCTCTGCTTCCAACCCATTACATTTGGCTCTTTTTCTTGGGTTCATTTGTTGACACTAAGGCTTGACAGGCTACAGGACCCACTAGGACTTCATTCAGTAAAATATAAAACATAGAAATTCAATGTCCATTGAAGCAAACTCACTGATGGGAGATGAAAGCAGGTGACCACATTTTCTTCCCTTCCTCCCATAAAATATGTGATACAGGACCCTGATAAACATTCCCGAAGTTTCTCTAAGATGGAACAGTCAGCTTATCATGAAGTTGTCAACATTTTGGTAATGCACTTACTTATACCTATCATTTCTCCGTCTCACTTCATTTCCATTTTCTCTCAAAGCTGGCTACCGAGGACTGCACTGACCAATGAAGTGTTAGCGTAGAATTTTTGACTCGGGTTCTATCTTCCAGGAGACATAGGGTACAACAGTGGAAAATGAGTGGCCCTAAAAAGAAATAATAAAATATTTTGGATTTGAATCACTCACCAGTCTAAAGGCTGTAGAGTCCTTATCACTGACCGTAGGTGGGGTGGTGACAGTCCTGGTCATTAACTTGTGGTTAAATGGGATGAGAATATGAGGGACGTGCAATGGATGCCATATTTGTACTTGATGGATGTGGCAAATGCTGTCAGTGTCCCACTCTCAGATCTGCAGTGTGCTCCGCTTCCTTACTAGTGACAATATCTGCATCCGTGAGTCTGAACACTCCTTTTTTTTTTAAATGATGGGTATGTCTGATGCATTTGTGCACAGCAGACTGAAGGTGTAGAGAAACCACCCAGCCTTCAACCAAAGACATCTGGAGACTTGTATGTAGTTACCTCAGTTCTAGTGTTTTGGGGTAAACTAATTTTGAGGAATGGATTTTACAGTTCCCATAGGCTTCCTGTGGAATTTGACTCCAAATGCCCACTGTGGTAGTTGGCTGATAATGTACCCTTTATTTTATACATGTCCTTTCCTATTGGACATGTACCTTCTTAAATAGGATCCTTATGCTCAGTCCTGGTCTCAAGGTCTGCTTCTGGGAGAATCCAAACTAAGACAATCAGCTTGGGAAAAATTATGTTTGTAAGCAACATGGTATAGGCTAGCAGTGCACTGAACACCTTGTGAGGGAAAAAGAAACCTATACAGACTAGTCACCTGTCAATTAAGGCACATTGGGCAAGTCTGAGGGCGTCTATGGTAACTTTTCCCTTTTAGGCTGGAATTAATGGGGGATGCCATTGAACTGAGGTCTCTAATATCTAAACTCAGTAATCTTAACACTACAAAAACACACAGAGCTCAGCAGGCTTCTTTGACTTCTAATGGTAGTATAAGCCACACATGGGAAAACCGATCCAACCCATTTACTGGGAACTGGGAAGGCTGTTCATTTCCAATGAGGTCCTGAGCAAGAGAGGGTTTTTTTTTAGTCTCTGCAAGCTTCATTGCAAGTTGCTCTGTTGTTTAGACCATGTGATCTGGCATAACAGTCACAATAAAGGAATCTGCGATGAACAGGAAGCAAGCTGAAATTGCTAGCAAACTCCCACAGGAAAATTGCCATCCAGCCATAGCAAGTTCTAGAGGAAGGCCACGCCTTCCGTCACAGAAAGTTCTTCCTTTTACAAATAGTTCTAGCTTGCTAACAGGTCTAAATAGAAGCTGAGCACTTGAAAATGGGATTTGGCCCTGTTGTGCCAAAGCTGTTGTGCTCTGACATCTTTGTTATCATTAAATGTTTCTGTGGTAGAAGAGAGCCTTGTTCACAATTAGGCAACATGTATTTATTTACACGAGCCAAAAACCTCATTATACCCCACTACAGTCTCATATAGAGGTAGCCCAAGTCAAAGTAAAAGGAAATTCTGTGATTCTCTCATTTGTCAAAGCTATATAAGTAGTGCATTTGATCATTCACTTCATGTGGAAATAGAACTCGCTGTTAGTATATTCAGTTACTACTGAAAACCCAGTCTTCCATTACAGAGACCATGGTCTTGTATGGGACCACTCCTTGGGGACACAAGCCAAGCAACTGTCAAGTTAATTACATAAGACCTCTTTCACTCAGTAAGAGGTAATCATTTGTCTTCATTAGGATCAGTAAATGTTCAGATTTGAGTTTGCCTTTCTGTCCACAGTGCCTCACCCATAACTGCCATTTGAAGGCATATGAAATACCTCATCAATCAACATCATATCTCACAAAACAATCCCTTGGATTGAGGGACTCATTGTACCCTAAGGGATATGAGATCTTAGTATCCATAGCCTTACTTACCATTGCCCTTCAGATAGAAGATGCCAACTGAATATAATAGAGGAACAGCCCATTCAAGACTCATTAAGGTACTGATTCAGGGGCAACATGCTTCCCAATAGGGTGTTGTCTTCCAGGATTTGGTATATGCATTACTCGAATGATCCATATATATGAAATACTAAAATAAATTGAGTCCAGGCGGCAAGGAATAAATAGTATTGATCCTATCTCATTATTACTCCAAATGTCTGTCTCACTTGCAGAATTTTTGTTTCTTGCCCCCAAAGCATTGGCACTCCCTCCCTAGAGAGGTTTCCTGAGAACATGCCTTCTGTGAGGAGTCCCTCCCAGGGTTCCACTGAAATGGAAGCTTCACCTTATGGTGACCATGGGGGGCTCCATATGCTGGTAGACCAGTAGGCAAAAAAAAAAAAAAAAGAATTATAATATTGGTGGAGATAATCAACCCTGATCTTATGAGAAGTTAGGATTGCTGTCTCACCAAGAAGAAAAAGTGGGACTAAACCTAAGTGGTTTTAAAACTTGCTTCAGTGCCCAGCAGTAACAGTGAAGGAGTAACTGTAGCAACCATACCCAGGCAAGTATAATACAACTGAGAAGTCAACCCTCTGAGAAGGAAGATTTGGATTTATCCCGCCAGGCAAGGGACTTCGACTCACTAAATTGCTGACATGGAGTAAGGAAAACTTCAGTGGGCATTTGAAGAAGGAGGTAAGAGTATCAATTACGTATTCAGGGTCAGAAGAAACAGTGAAAATTGTAACTTGGTTTGCTAACCCTTTTCAAATATTTTCAGGAAACAGGAAATGACCTCCTTCTTGAAGGACTGGACTACATTCAGGGGAAAAGGTAGGTCATCTTGTTTCACAGAGAGACTCAGACAGCATTAGAGGACAAGCGGATCTGACTGAGGAGAGAGACTGCGCCAGAATGGGCCCTTCCAACTCCGCCTTGTGCTCTGACTAGGGTGCCCTGTGGACTCAGATCGTTGTTTCCCCTTCCTCCACTGTAGACCAAAGGCCATGCTGGGGAGGCTGACCCCGTCCCTTATCTGGAGCGGAGGCATACATTGTCTCCTATCAGGACCCTGCACTATGCAGTTATGAAGGTATGTGTGTGGGTCAATGTAAATGTTCGTTGATTTGTTTACATTTGCCCTCCACGGCCGTTTACGGGTTTGAAAGCCATTCACCGGTTGCAGACCGATTGTCAGCCAAGACAGGAGTGTCAGGGTGATGGGTACCATTTCAAGCTCCACTTCCTCCCGTGGGCTTTTTGTCTCCTACTTCGCTCATCCATTAATATTCTCGCTATAGCACTTGATACTTGCCGGTTGTGATTGTTGCGAGCTGAAACAGCTTTTGAAAAGAAGCAGAAATGAAAATACTAGTGCTAGACTTTATTTTAAAAATCTTTTTAAAAAATGTTCTTCAAGGTAGCTTTCATATTGCTTCTATAATAGGCATAGGGACACAGAATGACAGGAAGAATGATCGGTGCTGAAAGAGAAGACATAAAGGCAGCGTGGTCTGCGTGTTGTAAGCTCAAAGTGGGGGTTGCTTTATGGGATTAAATATGTGACCCCATAACAGAGCTTCAAACAGGGAGAGGCTCAGAGAGAAATGAGCTGGAGAAGTGTGGCCCTATCAGTTCTGCCATGTCTGTCCCCAGTGTATTATGACTCCTGCTCCACAGCTTCCCCCCCACCGCCCCGCAGTCCCCTTCTCTCCATGTGACACGGATCAGACACCTCACAGAAACCAGATGGGTGAGTAGATGGGTGGGGCCCTCTCCTCAGCACTGCTTCTGTGATTTGTGAGCTAGAATAATAATTACAGCCCTGGCGCAGTGAGACCGCACAGAGGAGAAAGGCAAATGTTTCCAAACTACCAAGTGGTCTATGGGTCCAGGAAAGGCAGCTCAATTGCAAAATCTCTGTAGTCTGGAGAAAAGAAAATTGTGCCAGAGATCCCAAATATGTTTGACCCTGGGAAACCAACTCGATTTTCTGGCTTTCCTTACCTGCTCTGCTAATTCCAGGGTTACAAAGAATACAAAAAAATATACTAAAAAGACTCTGAAGAAAATAATAGAAATGTGAAATTTTGTTATCAGTGTAGACTCACACTCCTCACAATGCGGAGAGGCCTCAGATACTACCAGATTCTGAGGGATATATATCTGATTTCCTTGTACATTTATTCTTAGCTTTTATTTTTACTCTTACATTCCTTCTGTGATCCTTTGCATGCACACCCTTTCTTCCTTCTTCCTAGTTCTTCCCATGGAAGGAAAATATAAAGGCGTATTTACCACTAACCTACTAATATATAATTTATTTCCAACATGTCCTTTCTCCATTGGTGACATTTATTCTTAAGGAAAAGGAGAACAAAAGACACAAAAGAAAACAAACAACAGATTATCATTCCTACTACCTCCCTTTTTGGAATATTGGTGAGCAAGGACCTCTATTTCCTTTGCAAGGTCATTTCATGTTTGTTATCATTGGCTGGCACCCTCCTTCCTAGTGCTTTTTAAAGTTGAAATTAGTTTCCAATAAAGATGCTTCTGCACCTTGCAGGGGAAAAGCATTGTTGTTAACACACTTGTAACTAATGCCCCTGGTCCTTGGGGAGTTTCAAAGGACCTCAAAGGCGATAGTTCTCTACCCGGGAGCAAAGAGCCATTACAGCTTGTACTGGAAGATTTAATAGGTGTCATAATTTATCATGTAAACTGAAAAGTGTTTCTTAATTAAGTGCGTACGTTAATGAATTTTTTAATTTGATCCCTATAAGTACCTTGCTATACTAATTGCAATATTCTACACATTAGTCATCCCCTGTTGCCCTTGGCTATTTTCTACCCTGAGAGGAAGAGAAAGAGAGCTTTTCAGTTAAAGTTCATTTAACTCTTTCCACCCAACAAATTAGATTTAGTCTTACCCACACTGGAGTGACAGCTGTGGTTGGATTTCTCAGAGCTTGCAGAGAGAGTACTTGTATGGAGGAGCCGAATTAAATGTCTGTTACTTTCCAAATCCTAGGAAGCTGGGGTACCTGCTCAGCGCCTGAGACCCTGCCCCTTCCTGAAGAGCCACCTTCTGTGGTTCTCCTGAGACTGAAGATGTTTGTAGAGACTAAGGTGGAGAGTGGTCACATTTTTCTTCTGCTCTGCTGTGTGTCCTCTGTAGTGCGATTAATGAAGGGCTAAAATTTGTGTAATATTTTCTATACTTAAACAATTCAGGAAAATAATAAAACTTGGGTATACATATACTTGACTGATATTATATCTACTATGAACGAAGTATTATTTTAAAATAAGGGAAGTGTTTTTGATATAATGTGAAGTCCAAAAGAACAGTATAACATTGCAGTACTATATGATCATAACTATAGAAACAAAAAATATTGTTTTTAGGAAAATATTTGGCAAATAACACACTCATTTACTATAGTGATTATCTTCTGGTATAGTGAGTCTCTTCTGGTAATTATGAGTAACCATATTACTCATAATATGGCAATGAGTAATTTTTTATTTTTCTATATTTCTGTCTTTTCTAAATATAATACAATGATCAAGTGTCATCTGACAGAGAGAACCCCTTTATATTTAAAGAAATGGTATGATATCATATAAGAAACTTTAGACTTCTGACTTTATTTTAATGAGAGAAGCTCTTCATTTAAATAGCTATTATGTAGCTTTTTAATGTTTTTTATATGTTCAAATTTATCTGCAACTGAGTCAACAGAAAACTTCCAGTGTTATTGAAGGGTCAAAAACAAAAAAGCCTCTCATTCTTGGCTTTTCTCTTTAAGTGCACATACTGGATTATGCAGAAGGAAATAGTTGTGTTGTAATAAATTTTTTTGGTTTTCTTTTATTTAGAGACAGACACTTTTCTTTTTTTATGTGCTATGTACAATAACTGATTTATAAGACTGGGCTGCAGAAGAAAATCAGCACATTAAAAATATGAAGAAAAATATAATTTCACTGGCACAGGTACCAGTGCCATACGTTTTACACATTTACATTTACAGAGAACTCTTGCACTCATGAGACCTCAGCTTCAATCCTACCACTGATACGTTTAGCCGTGGGATTCTTAAAAAGGCATTTAAACTAAAATTATGTTAGTACATCAAATGAATAGAATTGCCAGATGAAATACAGGATGCACAGCTAAATTTGAATTTCAGATAAATAGTGAATATTGTTAAGGTATGTTTCATTACTTGCTAAATTGAGTAATCCTACAAATGGAGGAATTAGGGCGTGTCAACTAGACAATTTTGGCTTGTTTGATTTGTTTAATATACATACCTGTACTCCAGAATTTTACTTTTCAAGGATTGGGGCCCAGTAATCTAAAAATAAAAAACCCTTAATCCAATTGATTCCTCATAAAAACTGCAAGATCCAGTGTTTAAAAATCATTGTGTTAGAGCAGTAGTACTCACCCTAATTGTACTTAAGAACCACCTCAGAATCTTGTTCGTGTAAATTTCCATTTGTAAGGTGGGGTTGGGAGCTGCGATTCTGCATTCCTCCCAACTCCAGAGTGAGACCGATACTGCTGGCCCTGGACCCAGTTTCAAGCAGCGAGACTGTTTAGATAATTGAAACTCGGAGAATGCATTATGGTATCGTAACATCAGGCTGTCGTTGTCAGTCTTGCCTTGACCAGTCAGTAACCATATAAGATCATCAGAAACATCAGAACTATAATATCATTTCCATTGATGAGATTTACTTCTTGTCCCTTTATTCACTCAATGAGCACCTACTGAATGCCTATTATGCACCAGCGCTATTGTCAATCAGTGAGGGAAAGTTATCACAGAAGTCCATGAGCTTATTCAAAATGGGAAGTAGGTCTGTATTTCTGACCTTGTAATCCCACCATTCTTTCCTGCCATCTTCATGGTCAGCTCTCTCCCTCCTCAGAGCCTTTGCATTGGAACCTTTTTCGCCTCTGAATCTTTTTTCATGACTGGCTTCTCATCTCTGACATCTCAGGTCACAATGTCAGCTCTTGGAAGAGAATTTCTCTGACTTTTCTATCAAAAGTCCATTCTAAACCACCCTGTAACTTATAATATTAACATTTTTAGTGATCCGAAATTCCCTCGTTTACTTATTTATGCATGTATATATGTCAGCATCCATGTATGTATGTATTTTGCCTGCAGTGGACTCCACTAGCATGACACTTGCGAACAGCAACCCAGCACATTTTGTCCACTGTGATACTCTGTAAGTACTTGTGGATTAGACGAGGTTTTTTTATCTAAACCCAAATCAATTGAAACTTACATATATGTAAGCAGAAGTTAAAAACTTCAATAATAATAAGGAAAGTTTTGTGACAGTTTCACTTCTTTATACATATCTGCCTGGGATACACAGTGTCTAATTCATTCTCTCACCTTGGAAATTGGGTATATAGTTATTATAAAAATATGCAAATAGAAATTATATTAAATCAGCCTTGTATATTCCTAATGCAACTTATTTTGTGTGATATTTTTCTAAATATTTCTAGAAAAAGCGAGAAAATGTTAATGTAACCCAATAGAGAGGTAAAATTGTTTTCCTTTTTACCAAAAAAACACGGAATCAGATGTATTAGAACAGAGAAACAGAGAAAACAGAGTGAGAGCACTAGAGAGAGAGTGAGAGAGCAGTCTGGCATCATCACCAGCTCTTCCTTTTCATGGCAAGATTGAAAAA
Organism: Carollia perspicillata; assembly: GCA_004027735.1. Lineage (NCBI taxonomy): Eukaryota > Metazoa > Chordata > Mammalia > Chiroptera > Phyllostomidae > Carollia > Carollia perspicillata. The sequence continues at coordinate 37,068 of PVKM010001013.1, forward strand.
GTATAAAAATCAGCCTTGATTAGTGCACTAGTGCAGTATTTTGCCTAATTTTCTTTTGAGAGTTATGGGTTTCCAAGTAAACTTGGAAGACTAGAAGATCCCTTCATTATTACTTAGGCTCTAATATATGGCAGCCAGACTCCTAATTCACTCATGCTGTCACTTAATCAGAATCCATATCTCAAATCCTGACCATCAAGCTCCAGAATCTATTGGCCTCATTATTGACCAGGCCACCGAGACTCACAGGAGAATCAGCCAGCATACTCGGGAAAGCCGTAAACTCCATTATCAGTGTCTTCCAACTGTGCTTTGAATAAATTATTGATTCCTTATAGCTGGAAGTTCTCCTGACAAGCTTATGCATGCAATTAAATGGATTACATGGAACGTGTTAAATAGGCTAAGAATTTCTTAGGCTGGAAAGTCAACACTGACCATAGGACATCCTGTGCTTCACGGGAGAGAAGCACTTCATATGGGTGGCCATCTCTTGCTTTGAAGAAATTTCAAATAGTTTTGCCTATAGCTCTCTGTCATATTAGACAAAATATAGCCTTATACCATCCATTGTCTATTGTACTAGTATAGTGTTTTAAAATGTACCAACTTAATTCCTACTATTTTTGTTTTCATTTTAAAACAATCTACTTAAGTATTAGATGTTCAACACAGTGCCTCCTTAAAAAACTTTTTTCTCTACTTTCTAAATATTTTAAGTGCATTTACTCATTCCTATAGATAATTACACAGTATATACAGTATACAACTATAATAAAGCAACATGAACAATAAGAAGAAATATGGATCCTTAACTGAGGATTTCAATATGACATAGTCAAAGTTTGTTCCCCAAACCCTTTTATCTGCACTGAAAAGCAGTCATTCGATTAAATTAAGGTGGAAGTAGCAGTCTGACCTGTCTTTTTAATCATTCACACACACACCGCACAGTAACAATAACTCTTCAAGGACCTAATTAAATATAGTGAAGCCCAAGGATTATGTGCAAAAAGCCTCACTGACACAGGTATGTAAGTCTTTAATAGGATCTATATAAAATATAAGATCTCTCAGTATCTTCAGAAACAATAACAATGTCTAAGAAACTAGGACCTCGGTGCATATCCTAAGCTGTTGTTGTTATAAAACACAAGACAGAAAAAAAGCCACGCCGAATATAATTAAGTAGAATTAGTTCCAATATATTAAAGCACTGATACTTTCTATGAGCTTTGATAAAACGTAAGAAGTATTGTAACTGTACCTTACTGGAAGCTCCTTAGAAAAAAAGAAGCCCTGAGAAAAATTATGTAACTTCTTTTTGGTTTACCATTAGTTGTAAGTAAAATCATATGATGTGGGATAAAAATCCAAGACAGTATTAGAAGGATAAACACTGATAGCGTCCATCACATTATGCTCTAATATTTAAGATCTGCTACTTGAGCAATAGTTGTTACTGGAAAGCATAGCACTGAGGGAGAAACTCTGGCTACAGCCCGATGATTTCTTGTGTCGTAAACAGGGGGTAGTTGTTTCTTCCACGAACAGAGTGCATAAACACTGAATACAATATTGGTGATGAATAGCTTTCTGGTTCTCTAACAGCTGAGTATTAAGATAGTAAAAGAATCTCAGATTCTTCCCTCACCTCTTCAGAAAATACTTGGCATTTCTTTTATCTTCAGTATGTGGTGTAAATGTGCTATTGCTAGAAAAATCAGGATTGGGGATAAAAGTTAATAACAAATAGGATTTTCCTGATAATCACCTTGCATAAAAAATAATTGGTCTTGGTAACATTTTAAAAATTAATTCTAATTTTATTTTTTTAAAAACAGACATTGATGATTTTCACTTGAAATACTTAGATGTGAACTCTAAAGAACAAAAACAGACAAAGAAGAAACAAATTCAGAGATATTGAGAATCAATTGACAGTTGACACAAGCGAAGGGGGTCGATTGGCTGGGTGAAAAAGGTGAAGGGATTAGGAAGTACAAATTGGCAGCTACCGAACAGTCACAGAGCTGGAAACGATGGCACAGAGAATACGGTCAGTGGCGTGATGGTAGCTGGTACAGGGCCAGCTGGGCTCTTGAAGCGTCAGGCGGACCACTCTGTAAGGTGCAGAGCTGTCTGACCACTATGCTATACACCTGAAACTGGTGCAGAGTAGTACCGAATGTACACTGTAACTGAAAAATAAAAATAACAGTAAAATAGCGCCTCACACCTGTAAAAACATAAGAAGAAGGAATAGAAAACAGGAAGCAGGAACTGGAAGTTTTTGCTTGCACCATCACCGGACTGTAATCTTTGCTAGGGCAGGAAATGTGTTGATGGTACTCATCACTATATCCCTTAAAAAAGATTTTGATACTAGATGAGGTCCAAGTAAATGTTTTTTGATAATATATAGTCCTATTTTATAGATATAAGTGAAATGAGTCACAGACTTCTGCTTTTATAAATTTTCTTTTATTAATGATGGTTTCCCATTGAATGAAACCATTAAAAATATTTTGACATAATAAACCTAAATTATGTACATCTTTCTGAAAATATACCTACATCATCACAGTCAGTTAAAAGTAGTACTTTTAACTTTTGGCAGTATTAATAGAAAGAGTGGACAGAACATTGTAAATAAAACTTTATTGTCTGAGCTAAGTTTATAATATATCTACTTCCACTTGACCAAGTAAAATGAAAACCTGTGTTGATACGGAATTGTTAAATGCCGGGTTCGAGAGGAAATGCATTCAGAGAGTGCTTTTCCCTTTAGTTCATCAAGAAACCACCAAGTCACACCAGGAACATCCCATCTACTTAAAGCCTTCAGGAAACATTCCCCAGTATTTCTCAGCTCTTGCTATAAGGCCTTTCAAACTACTTGTATTAAACCTAGTTTTAATGTCTGCAAATCCACATTAGATGTGAAAAGTTGACTTTTCACAGGCTGAGTTAACAGGCATAATAAAATTGTATAAAAATTGCAAATTAATGTTTCATACAAAATATATCTGGTCATGCATTCTGGTGAAAAGTCCAAAATCAACTTTTGCTCTACACTCACTACCTATGGAGATCCTAGGAAGTCACAACCTCTGGGAATGCATTCTCCTTATCTGCAAAACGGTGGCAGTAATATACTCAACCAATGGGCTAGTGTGAGGACAAACTGAGGTCATATATGGAAAAGATTTAGCCCATGGCCTGTCTATCTCAATAATAAATTGGTAATAATAATTTAATATTAATTTAATTATTATTGTGGTGTTATTGGCCATTAATGGGTAGTAATTAAGAAATATTAATCTACAATATTTATTAATGTATGTTCATTTATTAATAACTTCTAAACTTGGTATCTATTAGATTTCTCAGAAGTTTCTTCTCTGAATGTCTGAAATCAACTTTTGTTTCATATTATCTGGTGACTAGTAGAACTGGAAAGTAAAAACTTTCATGCTCTTGAGGAAAAATTTTGGAGAAAATAAATTACATTGATGGTTGTTGATGCTGTGTTGTATTAGCAAGTGATATAGATGACACTAACTTTTTCCACAGGTTATTTCAGGGCGATAGGCTCCTGGCTTCTCTTAGCGCATTTACTCTAAAAAAACCTCACCATTGTAAATCCTTTATTTTTATCTTTTGAGGGGTAGTGTTCCTCCCTGCCTCTTGTATCTTTCTCAACGATTTAGGAGCCACCTTTTTGAAATGTCACCATAAATAATGACAAGGCCCTTATATCCGACCCAGTTGATGTGGGAGGGTAAGAATCTAACTTTAATAAGTACTAATTACCAAACACAGAGGGCCCAACAGAATTGACCAACCTTCCCTCTGACATCTCCTGGACTTTCCCCAGTAGCTCACCCAGTGCTTACAAACTCTTCTGCTTTTTGTTTCAGCAGAGTTGGGGTCAGTCTCTGTCACCTATTGCCATAGCGTTGACCCCCACTGCCATCCTCCTCGCCTGTTCAACTCTGCAGGGCAATTCTTCCGAAGGGCCCTGCAGACCTGCTTTCAGATTATATTTTGCAAAAGTGTGATAAGATCTGATTTCAGTGTCGTGCCTGAGTAAAATCAGTTTGTGTTTGTAATTATAGAGTATATTTTATAATATTTCACCATGAATTATATTTTCATCATATAAAATGTAAAATATTAAGATAGCAAAAAAAATTGTAGATGACAACAAGGGGTCCTAAGGAGATTTGGCATTATAGTAACTTGTCCCACATGCTTTGTATAAATTTTCAAATACATTCCAGAATTTGATTTTCTGCAAAGCTATAATAAAAAATACCTGCTAAGTTTTAATTCATATGATTGATAGGATGAAGGGATTTCACTTACCAAAATATTAATATTTTATTCTGTGGTAAGTTTAATATCTATCTAAAAATCATTTCCTCCCCTTTACTTTTTATTAACCAAAAAGTCAGTGCTCTCTTTTATGCCTATGTTATTCTCCTTTTCTGTTTTATCTGCCCCTTAAATTCTAGATCCTATATCCAAAATCCTATAAATATACCAATACTTCATATATAATACAGCTACTCAGCTACTTCTAACATGTTACCCAAAATATGTCTGTGCCTAATGTGTGAGGTAAATTATAATAGAGATTATATTTAATCTCCAAAATTTATAAAACAAAAAATAGCCTCATATTTAGTCCTCACTTGCAAAATTGTCTGGCTTTCTCTGGGATTTAAGATCAAGTTAACAATTGAGTCATATTTGTTGTGGGGCCAACAAAAGTCAAGGTTAGTAATTACTATCAAAGATGAATCGCACTGCCTTCCGCGGAGTTAAAAATCAGTTTCCCCAGGTGGGCGTGAATGCTTCCCTTGCTTACTGTAAATCTAGGACCCACATTCATTTTAGACATTACTGGGTAGTCATGGCCCTCCTCATGCTTCTCAGCTTCACTGTTTCAACTCAGAGCCAGAAGTTCCAATTATTTTCCTCCACTACCAAGAGAAGAGAGATCGAGACCAAACCCTCCTCTCGTCATCATTTTTACAATCTATTCTTCTCCTCTTTTCTTCCACCACTTATGGTTATTAGGAGCAGGGGAGAGTTACCTGTTCCTCTCCCATTAACTTTATTATTATTATTATTATCATTATTGTTGTTATTGTTATTGATTTTAGAGAGAAAGAGAAACATTGTTCTGACCTGGGATCAAACCTGCAATCTTGGAGTATTGAGACAACACTCTGATCAACTCAGCTACCCAGGCAGGGCCCGCTCCAATTAACTTTTAAGTCCCCAGATTTCTCCATTATGGGGACCTGATACACTACACTTACCTCCGATATAGAGTCCCATCCACACTGTGCAGCCACAACAAACAAACCTGCATGTACATCAAACCCCCCCCACACACTTTGCTCCATTCTTTCTTTCTCTAGTGTCAACCTGACTACTGCTCTTTAAATAGAAGAGAGAAAAACTATCAACAGACATTGAGAAAGTTCCTGGGTTGGGTGAGGCTGCAGTTTTTGTTTTTCTTGTTGTTTTTAATTAAAAGAAGAGAGCAAGGTATTAACAGTGCAAAGACCAAAGGGAACTCAATATACCCTAAATCTATAAATATTTAAGCAGATTTCCCCCTTCCTGACTCTTCAACAACATATGCCAGTGACTCCTTCAGCCCGTAAGCCTGATCCCTCCTGTGGTTTCGGAGCACCTGAAGTCTCTGTGGGGTGATTAGTAGATTCCGTGCAGCCCCGGGCCTGACTCCAATCACTTTCTCCTTGAAAATTGCTGAACCCTGATGCAGTTGCACAGCACAGAGCAGGCCTTGTGACTGGGGCTTGGTCCTCATTACAGCCCAGAGACTTTAGGAGATTGTTTGTGAGGCTGGAACATCTTCCCTGCGGGTGGCTAATTAGTGCTTCCCCAGGGCTTCTGCTCTGTGAATACTTAAGGGTAATCATCACCAGCTAACTGCATGGGGAGTGTATCTAAGCAATTTTACCAAGTCAACTGACAACAGCTTGAAGTAATATTAGCCCTGTTACATAAAGACAAGTGCTCTCCACCCAACGAGAACACAGAGACTGGCACCACTCAATAAATCACACGGCAGCATTCTTGAAAGCTTAGCATCAGTTCTGAGTCATTAATTTCAGCAAGATCTTTTGACATGATGTTTTGAGAGCAGGAGACCATGCTCTTTCTTGAGCTAAGTTATAAAGAGCAAATTCTCCCAGCTATCAACTTGGAAACCCATTTAATATTAATACCTAGGGTAATCAAATAAGTCTTTTGACACTTTTTTCATCAGTCTTGTTACTCGGGATAGAGAGAATAACTTTCCTTTATGAACATAAGAATATAAATGCCTATTTAACCTCTACTTTCATAGAATTACCTGTTTCAGAAACACTGAGTACTTGGATAGGACCAGACATTCATGAAAGTTCTCTCTGCTGGCCAAACACCAGGTAATGTTACCAAAATTATCCCTCGATGAAAGAAGAAGTTCATCTAGAAAACTGAAAGTGAAATGTAGAAAAATAAGTTTATAGATATGTTAGGATGACAGCGGTATTATAAAGGCAATGACCAGTCAGAATCTTGCATTTGATTCTGCGAAACCAGAAAACATCTTTCGTTCCACAAACAGATGTCATACTATCAACAAGCACTTGAATAGGTACTGGGACATAAACCGTTTCATAGAGTATCATAGGAGACGCGTTACTGTAGAGGGTCTCCTGACAGCCTCCTTCGTAAAGGAGCCTGTTCTCATTTCATGAAACATTTAAAGAGAGTGCATGCTCTCCATACCATGGAATGATGCTAATTTTAGTGGAAAGGAATTGAGGGCCTGTAATAAAATCATAGAAACAGGATAAAAATCTATCTATTATACACCTCTCTATCATCTATCTATCTTCTATCTACTAAAAAAGGGATGAGAGATACTGGCTTTAAAGATTTAAAGAGTGCACATCAAAATGTTTTCATTTAAGGGAAGATCTGATGGCCCTGTACCTATTTCTTTTAATGGTCTAAGATGATCACATTTCTTGTTCCAATTAATGGACAAATGATTTAAAATATAAAACTTTTCTTTGAAATACTAGGTTCTGAAATTTTAAAAAAATACTATCAGTTTCAAATTTCAAACAAAAATAACAAATGTTTGTATTCAAAGGAGTCTAAGAGTAGAAGATACCTTAACTTGAATTCCATATTTTATAATATAAATGCAATGAAGCATGACTGAAACAAAGGTGAGGTGAGTGATTGGCCAAATCTAATCAATACATAATCATTTACTGGTGAAAGGGGTATGACTTTGAGAGCTTTGTAGAATGAACACAGTAGTAAGGTAACAGGGACAGAGCATGGGCCCCCTGAAAGTAGGGGAACAACCCCCACAGTCCTGCCTTTAGGCAGGATGTGGGTCAGGATTGGAGGCAGGGAGAGCAGATGGTACAGTATTTCAGATACATTGCATAACAAAAGGCAAGTTAGTAGCCTTGCCCTCCTGGAGGAAGAGGGCTGCTGCCCAGGGTAACTCTGAGAACTTGCAGTGGCTATTGACAGAGCCAGTGAGGGAGCTCACACAGTGCCTGCTGGAGAGCAAGCAGGCAGATACCACCCCTGATATCTCTGTGTCACTGGGAACTCCGGCCCTGACTACATATGACAGCTGAAAGAGGGTAAAAGACAGTGGGAACTGACAAAAATTGCAAACACTAATGTAGCATAGGAAGGGCAAGATAAGAGATCACACAGGAAGATCTGGACCGAGTACTTAAATTAAGGTGGGCTGAAGGTTAGGGAGAGAGATTGAGCCCCAAGGTCTGCAGTGAGAGAGATCTGCCTGGAGAAAACAGCGGCAGAGCTGGCAGAGCTGCAGGGGACCTACATAGCCACCCACACTCATGAGAGATGCTTAAAGCTGAACTGTAACCAGGAATGCTGAGTTGCAGACTTGTGCTTCTCTGAAGGACATATGGAGAAGTCGCTGTCTTCGAATATGTGCCTCCCTGGACTCCACCATGATCCAGTGCAACATGGCACATGCTTCCCTGAACCACCACATGGAGGCTGAGAACAGCACACCCCAGATCCTGAAGGAGAGAGCTTCTGCAAGAGGATGGCACCTCTGAAACCCACAAGCGCACATCCAGAGTGGGTGGAGACCTGTTTGCATGACTGGCTGATGGACAGAAAAGGATGTGGGGAAATTCTAAGCATGGTTTTGACTTGTAGCCTTTTGGGAAGCAAGAGAAGTTCTGAGTCTCACAGGAGAAGAGGGCTTGAGTAGAAGTGCTCTCAGCACCCCCAAGGCTGGAACCCTGTTAATGAAAAAGGGTGCAGCCAAGAGGGGGGGCCCAAATAGGGATTTGGAGTGGGGTCCAGAACTCAAGGTTTCCAGGAAGTTAGAAAGATATATAGGATGTCCTCACCCCTTCCCCCCACAGGTGTGAGCTGGGGGAAGGGACACATACAGCAGGGCCATTGAGAGCTGTTTTGCACAGCAACAGCTTTACAGCTAACCTCTGGCATGGTCATTTAACATATCTATGACCTTTAACTGGTTGCATAGATATGTTAAACAGCTGTGGCCATGCTTTGAGCCAGGGGTATGGAAGTAACTTCCACCCAAGATGTAACTGGGAGGCAACTCTCCCTGGTTACAGTGCCTGCGTGAGAGCTTGGAGAGGATTGGCTCCACACCATGGGGTCATACCTGCACAGACTTACTATGGCAGCCCAGTAAAGCTGGAAGGATATGGGAGTGTTGGCAAGTGTAGCCAATTGTGGGAGGAGTCGGAAATGGGGCTGCAGAAGAAGATTGGCACAGGGACTTCAACCCAGATGCAGCAGCCATTAAGGGGAGAATCACTCAGTCTTGGCAGAGTGGGGACCCGCACAGCTTTGCAAAGAAGAACCACGTGGCTTTATCCTGGCTGATGACACAGCTGATGGTGTTGGGAGCCTGAATCTACTTCTTTTCCTGAGATACGGTACCCCAAATTAGGGCAGAGGGAGAAGGAAGGACTGTGCACATCTGTGGGCATCCTAAAGGACTTTGATATTTTATTGAAGACATTAGGTCACTACTTTAAGTCTGTATAGCTTTAAATAAGCATTTCCATTCCTTTTCACAAATCTCTGGCATTAAGAGATGTCTTTCCTCTGGCAGTAGACAAGCGAACCGAGTGGGGGGTCCTTTTGGTAATAGTATATCGATCGTACCCCCTTGGTCCCCTGTTCTGTAACATTAATAAGCACTGTTTCCTTCAACACTAATTGTTGGGTCATATGTAAAGGTGCCAGGTGGCCAAGCCCTAGTTTGCTTGATAACACTAAGATGATTAAATGGCTTTGATGAATTTAAGAGATACATAAGCATGATAAAATTAAGTTTATGGGATTATATTGTAATATTAAGTCTGTAAAATTATTGTACATACCCAAAAGTCATTTGCAGGTATTTTTTGCCCAATTAAATGGTACTTACAAAAATACATTTTATTTTACCATAGTAATTTTACATAAATCAAATTAGAAGAATAAAATTTAAATATAACAACAGTTTTGTTTTCTTAATAAAATAGATATAAAGGTACTTTCTAACCTACTATTTATTTTTCAGATTGTTTTTCTTTCCAGAAAAAAAGGTAATTTTGAAATTGTCATTCATTCTTCCAGATGCCCAATAAGGAAGTTTTCATTCGGAATTCCAATTGAGTAATTTTTTAGCACAAAGGATAAGCATATCACTTTAAATATTTTTGCAAAGGCTTCCTGTAATATTTTCTTTAATATAAAGGAATTTTAAACTAAGATAACTGCAAATTTGGAAATTAATATTCACACACTCTTGATTCCCTGGCATCTTGAGGGTTTGAGGAGCTTTTAATAGAGCTGCTCATGCCCTGATAACACCTGGAATCTCCTCTGTCTGCACCAATATTGCACAACACTCAGGGGACAAGTGACGGTCCCTGTATTGAATGTCTCTGCTCCATGTTCTCATCCACCTGCCCATTTTTCTAGAAACACATGACTAGTGACTTAGATGACAATAGTGATAGCGCTTCAGCTGCCTTTCAGTTCTTCACAAATATTCATCACTACTGAATCCGGAAAATGTTAGTGACCAAGTATATGTGATGTTAATTCATTTTCCTTCTGATTTTTGTTTCAATTCCATTAAATTTCCTACTGATTGGGTAGTGCCCTTAAAAGCCAGGTTTTTCAATTTAGGCAGATTATTTATGCAGATATATTTGCTAAATATGCATCTATCACTGTGTTTGGACTGAGATGTGTGAAAAATACCAATAAAACTAAACAAATATTAATTTAAAAAATGGTTTTATGTGACAGCTATCATTTTATTGCAGCATCGGTTGCTTGTTTTATTACATATTACTGAATAAGCCTAGGCAGGATACACTGCTCTCATTAAAAACTTATGTCTTAAAAGACTTCTTTCTTTATTATTTAAAATATTTAATTTAGAAATGAACACATTTTAGTAATAAACTATGAATTCATAAGTAGAAATATTTATTTTTTCTTTCTTGCTTATATTTCCAGAAACTCCAAAAATTTGCCTTAAATACAGATGAAATAGACTTGGATGAACAATAGAAACTGTTGTCTTGCAAGAAATAAACTCTTTCCAACTGTGATTTTCACATGAATTTAATTTTTTACTTTGTTTTGAATGAACAGATGATAATTTAGCAGCAGATTTTTCCAAAAATGCCATTATTTTCAGTGCATTTCACCTCTTTCACGCTCCTTAAAATTTTCTAGAAATTTTACTTTAGTTATAAATTCCCTATACTTTTATTTATTGACATCCATAGCATTTTAGTTTGAAGCAAGGCAATATCTTTTAGTTCAAAGCAAGAAAATATCCTTTATGAGTCCATATGTCTCAATGTTTCTGGGACCATCTCGGATTATATCTCTTATTCAAGCACCAATTCAGGTTAGCATTTTTCCTCAATTTTATATTTTTAAAAGTTAGTATTGTTATTAATAGATGCATAAAATAAAGCAAGATGGCTTACACATCTACCTAGCCCTAGCCATTTCCGTATCTCACCTAGTGGTTCGTGAGAAGCATGTGCAGCAACACTGTGGCTCAATCTAAAATACCATAGGCTCCCACCTACATGTGTAATCTAATGAATGAAATAGAAGCATGGACATGGATACATGGGACACACTGACAGCTGTCCGAGAGGAGTGGGGAGTGGAGACTGGATGAAAGAAGAAAAGGGATTAGCCAAAGGACTTATGTGCATGACCCATAGACACAGACAACAGTGTGGTGATGGCCAGAGGGAAGGGGCTATGGGGGCTGGGTGGAGATGGGTAAAGGGGGAGAAAATGGGGACATCTATAATAGTGTCAATGATAGAAATAAAGTTAAAAATAAAATCAAATTAAAGGTGCTAAACAGTAACCAGAAAGTCTAATATTTCTACATGCCATATAGCAAACAGCTTTTTAAGGACAACATACTGACCACTGGTAGAAAACTGAAGCTGAAACTCCAATGTCATGGGACACTGACCCCCTTTGGTCTTAGACGGTAGGAGAGAAAGTATTTGACATGGCTGTACCGGCATCCACTTAGGGTTTTACCCAATTGTTTTGTGGCCCACACCACAGTCTGGAAGATGCATAAAGCTATTGGGTAATCAGCAGGTGAGGTCAGAGGAAAGGTACAGGTTCATTGTGCATGCAATTAGCCTATAACTAAAGTGTGTGTAGGAAATAGAGACTGAGTAAGCCTGTTGGTGAGTATGTAGAGTTGTGCTATCCAAGAAGTACTCACTAGTTAGGATGATTTACATTTAAATTAATATTAGATTAACTTTTAAATTCAACTGGTCCCATGACACGTGCACAATGGCCACATTTGGCTCGTGGCTACAGTACTGGGCAGTGTGGATATAGAAGGTTTCCGTCATTGCCCATACATCTATCCACCAGGGTTGGTACAGTGTGCACCTTTTTGCTAATTTTGTAATTTATTGTATGTTTAAAACCATAAGTATTTATTTTGCTTTTTTTTATAATAAAATCTTTGATAGTAATGGACTCAATAAAATCAGAATGCATTATACTGAAATGTGAGGAACTGTTTCTCTTTCTAAGAAAAGTTGATGAGAAATGTGTAACTTTCACAAGAAGTTGTTGACATTTGCCATCCACCACAGAAGCAGTGGTGACGTCACTGACCTCTGAAAACCAGAAGAAACAAATCTGGTGAAAAGCATTAACAATTAGCAATTGCTTCTAAAATAATTTATCTTAAGACTATTTTAATCTATGCAGCTACTGAAGTTGCATTTCACATAACATGATTGAATATAACTTCTTATTTCAGTCAAACAACTGTGTGTCTAAATTAATGTAGCTCATTTTCAATTTTAAGTTCTTTTGTGATGTACTGAAAATGAGGAGCAGTTGCTATTAATGCATCATTGGTTCTAATGCAGAATATTGCAAACAGATAAATGATCCCAGAACCTGAATGATGCATGTATCAGTAATGCATTCATTTTTATTACTAAGTAGTGATGTGTATACCACGATATGTTTATCCATTCATCTACTAATGAACACCTGTCTTATCTTGTGAGTTTAGACTTGTCAAATAAGGATGTTTTGGGGACAATGTGGGGTATATGTGTGATACAATTTTGCACTCTCACCATCAATGTGTGTAAATTCCAGTTGCCCACATCCATAATATTTAGTGTTGGTATCCTAGTGTATGTGAAGTGGTAACGCATTGAGAATTTGCATTTGCTTGATAAATTGTGATGCTGAACACTTTTTCATGCACTTATGGACTGTGTGTACATCTTCTTTGTGACGTGTATGTTCAAGTCTTCTGTCAGTTTTTAAATTGATTTATTCAAATTTTTCTTGTTGACTTAGAGAATTTCTTTATACTTTTTAAATAGACCATTTATACTTATTTTCTTACTGGTACCTTTTGGTGAACAGAAAATTTTAATTGTGATGAAGCTCAGCTTAACAATTGTTTTCTTTTGTGTTTTCTCCAAGAAATCATTACCTCCTCTGGGGCTGCGGATATATTACATTATGGTTTCTTCTAGAAACTTTATAATTTTTAATTCTACATGTAAGTCTTGATTCATTTCAAATAATTTTTTGTATATAAAGAACAATGTAAGTTCAATTGTCATACAGCATTTTTTAAAAAGAATTTCATTTTCCAATTGAAATTCATTTCAATTTCATTTCATTTTCATTTCATTTTCATCCAATTTCATTTTCCAATTGAAATTCCCTTTGCATTTTTCAAAGATTGATTAATCTTGTATATGTGCATCTATTTTGAAACCCTCTATTCTGATCTACTTATTTATTTATTTGTCTATAATACAAAACCATACTGTATTCTTTCTTCCAGCTTTATATTAAATCCAGAAATTACATAGTAGAAGTCTTTAATTTGTAAGTCTGGTCATTCTGCACATTTTGCAACTCCATATAAATTTGTAATTAGCGTATCTGTTTTTTCCAAATAACCAACATGAATTTACATATAAATTTAGGGAAAATAGCAATATGGAACTATCCCACCCAGGGGGTACATTTCTCAGTCTCTTTAGAAACCAACAGTGAATACCATACAAGGTATGTTTTGCATACATTGCCTTCAGCCTTTTCTCCACTGAAGGCAGCAGTCGATACTTATTAGCACAACCTCCTGGGTTAAACTGTTAAGCTTTGCTACTTATTAGCTGTATAGCTTTGGGCATATAACTTAATTTTTCTGTGTTCTAGTTTTCATATCTGTAATATGGGGATAATGAAACCCTCATAAAGTTGTTTAAGGGAAAATACACATAAAGCTCTTAAAAATACTGTTTGACCTAGAGTAAGCCTACAATCAGTGTTACTATTGTTCTTTTTAAACATCCTTTCCCGAGGACATGTTTATTGATTTTAGAGAGAGGAGAAGGTGGAGGGAGGGAGAGAGAGAGAAACATCAATGTGAGAAACACCAAATGGTTGTCTTCCATACGTGCCCCAGCTGGGAATGAAACCCACCACCCAGGCATGTGCCCTGACCGGGGATCAAACCCACAACCTTTATGGTGTGTGGCACAGTGACCCAACCGACTGAGCCACACCAGTCAGGGAACCTATTATTTTTGCTAATATTTTTATTCTTATTATTTGCTAAATTAATTATTCTTCTCTCAGATTATAGGCATGGTAATATCTGAACCATCCAGGAGCTATTAATCTTAAACATTGCCAAAGAAGGTACTGATTAATACTCCAGTAACAACAACTTTAGATCTGTTCTTACTATGCCTTACTTTCTTAAAGGTGACTAAGTAACAGTTTCCAAAGTCTCTTTCAGCATCTCAAACTGAAAAAGATGAAGATTAGTATTTGAAATCACAAGTTATGCTTTCATGCTTTTCAGTCTAGTTAAAGTAAAATCCCTCTTTTGATGTATTAATGCAATAAATCCAGGCATTTCCTGGGACCTTCCATGAGATCCAGCTGGATAAGAAATATTTCCTGTTGGAGGTCATATAACTTCCATCAGGGCCATTCAGCTTTTACTGTATTAGAATAAAATAGTAGCTACTCTAATAGAGCGAAGAGTAATAGATGCAAAAACATTGGAAAGAAATGACGAACATCTGAAAAGGTGCCAAACCAAAAATCCTGCCTTGAGTAAAGAGGAACCAGTGAATTTGTAAACACAGAAGTTGTCAACATTACTCCATACTGCTTTGTAAATTGTAAAACGCCTGTGATGAAGTTGTGCCAAAAACAAGCATTTCAAAGTAACAGTTTACATTGTGTCTCTCCATGCATTGACTGTATTTACTGTATCGTGCAAGTAAGTATCCCAGAAATACCAGTGGGCTCGATTCTCCCAGCTGTACATCTCTCTATGTGAAATAGTTTATGTTTTTTCTCGTCAAGGTACTTCAAACAGAGCGTAACAGAAAAATGACCATCCACGAGTTCAGTGACAGCACACCTACTAACAAATGCCTGATGGAACTAAGGAATTTTCCAAAGGGTTCATCACATTTTTAGGAAAAAAAAATTAATTTAGAATATATCTTTAAAAATAAAATCTCCAAGTATTTACTTGTTCTGTGGGTGTGTTAGAGCTCCTTTTATCATATTTGTTTAATGGAGGCAATTCTGTATGGATATGTGTGATGTGCACTTCCCTATGTGTTTTAATATCTTAATGTCTAATCTTTCATGTGCTTAATGGAAAGAAAATTGGCATACAATGTCTAAAGTCTGATTCTCAGCTCTATTCTACAGCAACTACTTGAACAAGTCACTAGAACTTCTCTCAGCCTTTGTTGATTCATTTTTCCAATAAGAGTAATAAAGCTTTCTTTAGTATCTTCATAGAGCAATCATGAGTTTCGGCTAAAAAGTGCAGCTATGTGAAAAGTCAGAAATGCAAATGGAGAAAATATTTCATTACTTGCACCTGGACACAGGTCTCACACCTAGATCACTGCAGGCACATAGTGACCACTCAATCATTATTTGCCAATAAATAATTTACTACCAAGATTTGAGAAAAAATGAAGTGAATTTACTTCTATATCATACTATCTGATTTTAGTTAATGGAACAAAGTTCCATTTGCAAAGTTAATGGAACAGTGGAACAATCATTTAAATAATGCAGACCAAGAAGTGAACTATCATTAAAAAAAAAAGGAGTTTTCTGTTTTGGGAACAATATTCTGCATGAATTTAATTTGCAATAACTTGACAAACCACTTTACTTCTACAGTGACTATCAGATCATTATAAGAGACTCAGACAATGAGAGATTGGGTCTGATAAAATAAAGCCAGAATAATCTCTCTCAATGGACTATAGAATCAGTAAATATAGAAGAGTATTGAACAAAGAAGTAAGATTGTGATAAACTATTTTAGTGTCAGGCAGATGAAAATATAAAAGAGAAATGAGAACTAGGAGATAAGTTCATAGAGGAGCAAAAGGCAGTTTGTTGAGCACCTTTAGAAAAAACTCCAAAATATGAAAAAAAACTAGATAGAAAATATATCAAGAAGCATAGGCAGCTGGTGGTGATTTAGTTATAGGCTCTGCTACCTGTGATCACCCAAGCAGAGAGCACAAGTAAAATAAAAGTGGAAACTGGTAACCAGATGTTCTGGCCAGAAAAAAAATTCCTGTAAGAACTGGGGACAAGACATGAGCCAAGTAACTGAAAAAGCGGAAGTATGCTGAAAGTAAGCCACGAAATGAGGCCCAAGGCAGCAACCCAAACTAGGAAAGTGGGGACAAAACTCACCACTGACCTGACTCAAGCTTGGCCAGTGCAGCACTGCAAAGACCACCTTATCACATCCTTTCATTGGAGGCCACGGTGGGACCTGGGGTGCAGGAGAGCCAGGGAGCCTGTGTTCTGAGAAGAGTAAGCCACAAACTATGACTAGGACTTTTCTAATTGATTTCCAAAAAGAGAGCTTATACAAAAGGCTGGCTACTATCATGATAGAATGATGAGGTTAAAACAGGAAAATAAACATGTGCTTTTCTCTCAAATATGGAAGAAAAATAAAGAATAAATATTTTCTAATAAGCAAACAAAAAAATTTCTCTCATTCATTTTTCTAAACATTGTTATGAAGAATAAATACAATTTTATTAGAACCTGTAATGACATCAATGTTTTCCAGTACCCCAAAGCATAAAACAATCAATAGCCTGTTAATTGACTACATATACCACAATAATATATTTTTACTTATCCATCCAGTGAATATTAATGTCTTTGGAGAGTCGCTTTAGTCAGATGACTAAGACACAGGCTTTGGAACCAGATTGCCTTGGCTCTGATTTAAGCTTTGCTTATTGACTGTGTAAACCTGAACAAGCAATACAAACAATACACCCTCTCTGCACCTTGTTCGCCTCATCCGTAAACTAGGGATAATAATAATACTTATGGCAATAATGTTCTTACACTGTTGTTGCTATACAGCCAAACCTTGGTTCTCAAATGTCTCCTCTCTCAAACAATTCAATTCTTGACCAACTTGTTCCTAGAAAAAGTGTCTCAGTTGTTGAACAAAACTTTGGTTCTTGATCCGACATCCCTTTCATGCTGATAGTGTATTTCTACTGGGAAAAAATGATTCTGTTTTTAAGCAAATTGCTTCTTGAACAGCCTTCCAGAACTAACTAAATTTGAGACCAAGGTTCCACTGTAACAATATAATTATATATAAAGATTATTAGGTATAAATAGATAATTAATATATATTGTTATTATGTGCATAATATGTAAAAGTACTTAGTGCCTGGCATATAGTAATCACTTTACATGTTGGCTATTATTGCTGTTATTATGTACCTTCCAATTATTCAATAAATATTTAATGAGTCTCCAATAGGCTAGATGTCACAGGCAAGATTCTCTGGAGATGAATGCTGAGACAGTGTTCAACATTTAAGATATTTACTAGGACTCAACATAGCTGGGAAGAAGGAAGAAAACAGAACCAGGCAGAAGGGAAGTCAAACTTCAGTCCAGGACCAGCAAAGCCTTGTCCAGAGTCCCAGGGAGCTTTGAAGTGTATGCAGTCCATGAAAATTGTTTCACTTGAGCTGAAATGGTCAGCCTTTTATGTCTCAGCAGTGACCAGTCAATAAATGGGAAAAGAGTCTTTAATTTAAGATAGTGCATTTCCATGCCCACTACACTAGGTCATGGAAAAATCAAATGGAACATTTGACTTCGAATTATTCATAGCCATTTGAACAGCGATTCAATACTCAATACTAAACTTTGATAGAAATATGTATAAGAACTCATAATACAAATAAAGGCAATCTTTTTAATTTCTTAGCCTCCATATGATGAGAAGACATAAAATTATACCACTTTTATATAGACTATTAGTAGATACTATACAAAAATTCCAAGTAGCATCTTTTTATCTAATAAATGTTTACTACCTCTCTAATGTAAAAAAGTACTATGGGGGTTGCTATGCAAGATAAAAAGTTGTACATGAAATTGTTCCTTTAGTCAGGGAAATGAAGATGTATTAGGCAAAATAATATATATATTCACATGTTTTCAATGCAGGGCTTTACTACAAGTGCCATCTAAATGGTACAGTTGGGGATTATTGTAAAGATTGCTTGTTGTACCATCTAAATGGTATGTATAGTAAGCAATGGCCGACTCTTGATTCAGCAGTGTGGTGATTCCCAGACTTGCCTGAGCATAAAATTCTCGAGTCTTTGTGGAACTCTTGAGCACTAACCCAAACTACTGAGTTTCTGAAGAAGAAACAAGGAATCTACACTTGAGCCATCTTCTAAACACCCTAAACAATCTTTATGGCCAGTTGAGTCTGGGAAACACTGATACAGTGAAAACATAAGACACCTGGATAGTCTTCATTCTGTCTCTGGGCTGACTTGGTGAACTTAGGCACAGGCCTGTCCTTAAGATCATGGAGCCAAGGGCAAAAGAACACGTGGATGCCTGTACCATAGTCCTAATAATACAAATTATGAATAAAGCTTAAAATTATTCAATAAAACATGACCTACCCTATTCCACCTTGATGAAATCACATTATAATAACCTGGAAGGCCAGGTTCAAATATAGATTCTCAAACTCCTCATATTTCTCTCTGGAGCATGGACACCTGGGGAAAATTGACCTCTGGATCCCAGCCCACAGCCCCTCCTCTTTGCATCCCTAGTTCCTGTTTAGTGTGAGGGGCCTCAAGTCACATGTGTGACTCATGAACCATGTCCAAGTTTAGCCCATATTATTTGAAAACAGCTATCCATTGGCCACTACTAGCTGAGGAGTACATATATCAGCTCTCGTGTCTGCCCGAAGGAAGATAGAGCCAGAATCCCTGGAACAGAAAGGCTGTGCCTCCTCTTGGCTGGTAATTTCCTCACCCTTTGGGAAGAACGCAGCCAGATGAAGGACAGACTGAAGTCTTAGAATACAGAGCTCATGACAGGCACACCTCCAGTTCATGTCCAAGAAGTTACTGTTTTGGCCAATATGTCCATCTGTCTGACCCTCAGTTCTTCACTATAATCTTGTAATGCCTCTTCACA
>PVKM010001013.1:56346-87341 GCA_004027735.1 Carollia perspicillata
AAGACAAGCAACTACTGCATGTTCCACATGTTCCACAAACAGGGAGCAGTCAGACTGCCTGAGTTGGAGAGCTTTTGCTCAAGGTAGTGCGATTTATGACAAGAAAGGTGAACTGGGCCCAGGTTGGGGTAGGGGGTATGAGGCACTGGGCGTGTGAAGGGAGGGTATCAATCTCAGAAATATGACCAAGCTCTAAGTAAATTAGGATAGACTTTATATTTTAAGTTTCTGATTTTATATAAACAAACATGCATATCAAGTGTAAAGTTAATTATTTCAAACGACACTATAAACGTTCTTGACATTTGCATAAGTGTTTCTCAAGACTGCAGACAGTGATATAACTTTTGCTATATATTTGTTCTTTTCCTTCTTATCTTTCTTTTTTTCTTTTCTTTCCCCCCCCCCCGTGGCCTTGAGTTCAGCTCTGAAGATAATAGATGTGTGAACTTACATAAGTTATTTTACAACTGTGAGCCTCAATTTTCTCTTCCTTAGGACTGAGGCAATCACGTCTATATTACAAATTTCAGGGAGCTGTGTTAATATTGCTATTTGTTCATTTGGGCACCTTTTCTACTGCCAGTTGTCATCACTTTTCTCATTCTGTCACTTACACCTCCTTCTTGAAAACGGCATTTGTGTTTTGGATTTTTTATTGTTTTTCTAAAATTCTTGGAGAAAAATATAAAAATAAAGAAATATTGTTTTAATATTTGTGGATGAGGACTGGGCAAGAGCTTGTGGAGTAGGAAGGGACTCATAATTCCAAAGAAATTCAGGCAGAATACAATTAGTCCAACAATGGGTTTGGGGCTGTGCAATGTAAGCCATATTTGCCCTGAAGTTTTAGCTGCAATATGATTAAAAATCATAACTCTTGAATCAAATTGATACAATGCCAAAATGTTCAAGTTACTGCTTTGAATACCCAGCAAAATCTGCCATATGGAAGTAATCTCTATCTCACATTAACTATTTCAGTACTTAATCTTCACTGCTGTTCTGCACTGAACACTTTGTACCTTGCTCCACCTTGTAAACTAGTTGACTCTCTGTTTGCCACATCACTCCTATATGGCCGTCCGCCCTCGAAAGACAGATTTATGTTTTATTTATGCTTGTAAATATTAACACTTAGCACTTTACCTCATGAGTAACACAAATAGCACAACACAAATTAGGTGTTGGACACACCCTTGGATAATTCTTTTCACACACACACAGACAATTGTTAAGTGACATGAAATGCCAACTCATTTCTAAATAAGATGGTATATAATTATAATGCAATAAAAAACACAATATTATAACAAAAGGAAACAGAAGAAAAGAGCCTGATCTAGACTTGGGAGGCCTGCAGGGGGAAAAGCACCTTAGCTGAGTTCAACAGACATGGGAGCACTTGGGTAAGTAGAGGGCTGGAGGAAGGATGTTGTACAAAATAGCACAAGCAAAGCTCATGGAGGAAAAAGAGATTGATAATCCTTATTTCTGAACTGTCAGTTCAGTTTTGCAAAAATATGAAATATGATTTTAGAGCAGCAGGAAATGAGGCTAGAAGGGAAGACAGTTTCTCCAATTCAGAGGATGCTATATGGCACATGAAAAAGCTTAGAATTTAACATGTACTCATGCAGAAGGGCAGCATAATCAGATATACATAGAAATTGAGTTGGCTATTGCATGAAATTTGGATTTCTCATAGACAGACTTGAAGATAGAGAGGTCTTTAGTTGAAGACGTTGTTGTAATGTAATTTGGAGATGGTGAGGGTTAAAATGGAGAGCTCTAGTGTGGACGTCTGTCCTCACACTAGAAAATAGTGTGAGCTTTTAAGAGTGAAAATTGTCTGGACTTGGAAATACATTGAATTTGCAGTGCATAGGAAAGGGAAAAGTCAAGACTGAGACATAGGTCTCTGGCTGAGTGATTATAGCCAAGAATTGTGTTAAAAAAATAATGAAGGGAATCAGGTTTATAAAGAACATAATATTTGAGTGTATTGAACTTAAAGGTAGGTCACACTCATATGAATGTACAATGGGCAGTTAGCTATATTATACTTGAGCACGGGAAAGATCTGGATTGCAGTTATAGTTTTATATGCATTTAGATATCAATTTGAAACCCTGGGCTGGAGAAAACCATCCAGTAAATACATGACATGACATGATAGTGAAGCCATATAAGGCCTTTTAAACCATGGACAGATGAAGACATGCTCAAGAAAGAGAGAAGACACAGCTGAGCAATCAGAAAAATGTAAGGTTTTGGAAAATTTCAAAAAGAATGTGATTAACAAGACTGAATTCTTCAGAGAGATAAAATAATATAAAGACTGGGAAGTATGGGTGAATTTGGGAATTGGGGTATTATTGTTGATCTTTTCAAGAACATTTTCAGATTAGTTTAAAAAAGAAAATCAAATTACAATGTGTTAAAGAGTGAATGAAAGAGTGAAACGGTAAAGCACTAAAATAAGTCTACTTGGCTGGGGATTTGAATGAAAAAGGGAAATTAAAGGCAGTGGTAACAGAAAGTGGCATAGGACTGAAGGGATTTATTTTACTCTTTAGGTTGACAAAGTATTGGATATTTTTAAGGATTGGAGTGTTGGTAGAAAAAAATTAGTGGTACTTTGAAAATAGCTAAACTACATTTAATATTTTATATGTCAGACACTGTACTAAATGTTTACATGTGTTATTTTATTTAATGCTTATAATAATTCTATGAACAATTTTTATGAAGAAAGATGCTAAGGGTAATAGACATTAAGAGAAACTCTTAATGGTTATAGAATTAATATGTAGTAAAGGCAGAACCAGAGACTAGTTGGCCAAAAGTAAAAGTCTATATTCCTGACCACCACCCTGTAATGTCTCTATAAGGAAGACAGAGATTGAAGGTATGGCATGGAATGATGGTGAAGGGCCAGTGGAATGGGATGAGGTCAAGAGCACGAGTGAAGTGGGTACTCTTAAAATAGAGATACACATCGTATTTTGAGACTGGAAGGAAAAAGAAATTGCAGGGTTTAAATGCATATGTTTGTGGCTTTCAAAGTGGAAGTAAAAAAATCATTTTACCCCAATTTTGTCAAAGAAGTGATGGAACATCTTCCATGGCTTAGAGTAAAGGGGCAGTTATTGAGTACACACTTGAAGAAAGTGAAGACTATAACAGATATTGAAGGAAGGAAAGAAGGAATTGACTAAATTCAAGTGTAAGAATAACAGGTGGCCTTCGAAGTGAATATTAATCAGCCTGGCTATATGACTTATACCGGGAACCTTTTTTGTAATGAGCTGAAATAGTAAACAATAGAGGTTGTGTGGTCTATACTGTCTCTCTTACAACTACTTGACTCTGTTTTTGTAGAGCAGAAGAAGC
Source organism: Carollia perspicillata (assembly GCA_004027735.1). Classification (NCBI taxonomy): domain Eukaryota; kingdom Metazoa; phylum Chordata; class Mammalia; order Chiroptera; family Phyllostomidae; genus Carollia; species Carollia perspicillata. The sequence goes on from PVKM010001013.1 coordinate 59,743, forward strand.
CATAGACAACATGTAAATTAAAAACCATGGCTGTGTTCCAATAAGTTATATATGGGCACTGAAAATTGAATTTCCTGTGATGTTTATGTGTAATAAAATATATTTGAGCCCTGGCTGGTATAGCTCAGTGGACTGAGTGTGGACCTGTGAACCAAAGGGTCACCAGTCTGATTCCCAGTTAGGGCACATGCCTGGTTTGTGGGCCAGGTCCCTGGTAGGAAGCATGAGAGGCAATCACACATTGAGGTTTCTCTCTTTCTCCTTCCCTTCCCCTTTCTCTAAAAATAAATAAATATATATATTAAAATTGTTTTGAGTTCTTTTCAATCATTAAAAAATGTAAAAAAAAATTTGATTTTATTATTAAAAAAGTGGTGAGCTTGATCCATTATAGAGTACAGAAGCTAGGCTCTGTGTTTGATCTCAGGGTTGGGTTGTACTCATCTATGGAGTACACTAGTGTAGCAGCCATTTGCCTGTTGTTCTCACATCATTTCCTGCCCTTCCCTTGATCTGCATGGAATTACATTTTTTACGTACCTTGCCAACTGGTTCTAGGTACAGTCAACAGGAAGTATTGGTGGAAGATGGCGGTGGGATAGGGTGAAATGGTTGCATAACCAAGCTATCATCTCTCAGCTCCAAACCCAGCTTTTTACACTCTGCTCTGTGATGTAGGTTGGAACTCTACAAACTCTTTTCATTTTGGCCAACCAACATCTATTGGACTTAATAAATAGGGAACTCTAAGAGGAGAATGGAAGGCCAAGAAGGGAGAGAAGCTGAGCTTCTTCCTGTTTGCTTTCTTCAGCAATGGTATTTCATCCTCTTAATGGTAATTACTTTAGATTACAATTGATTCCAGTTTTCAGTTTTTTCCAGACTTCCAGAACCAGCCTCACCACACTTTCTCAGAAGATCCAGTACCAGCTGGTCCAAATCCTCTCCACAGAGATCAGAGTCCCAGTACCCAGGGACTGTCTTCCCAGATCCTGAGATTCCAGTAGCAACAGGGCACCTGCCTCTCTGCAGGAGCCTGTGCCCTAGTTCTGCATGGCCTGTATTCAAGCATCTGGGTTCCAATATTCCCAACCCCTTCCCTTTGTTCCCCCAGCCCTAGGATTAATGGTTACTTTCTTCAGGTACTATCTTTGTGCTACTTCAGTGTTCCCCTTTCAATATTTCAGTACTCTAGTAAGCATATGGTGCAAGTCTATATTAAATTACTTGTTTAAAATAATTGGTGAGGGAGAATCCCTGGTAGGAGGAGGGGTGAGGCTGAAGGCCAGCCTGAGTATGGCAGCTATAGATGCAGAACCCAAGTAAAGCATCAGTAGCCCCAAGAGATAGCCTCAGGCCCTTTACATGGACCTGCCACAGACCCAGTGCAAACACAGAAACCAATGCCAGGACCATTCATGTCACCCTGGAAGTTGTCCTGTCCAATGTGGACTTGCTCAAAGACCTGCCACTCCTGACCAGAAGCGATTCAACAGCCTCCACCCTCCTCCACTATGTGCCAGGCTAACTATGACACAAATTTTGAGGACATGCACACATTTGTCACAGGCATTGCAAAGTACATTGAGCAGGCTGCTGTTCCCTCCAGCAGAATTACTAGTTGTGTGAAATTTTGTCTCTTGACCAAAGCAAAACTGTTCCTTTTTTTAATCCATTCTTTTTGTATTTTTTCCATAACCATTTAGTTCTCTTATATGCCCTCAGCAATCACCACACCATTGTCCATGTCCATGAGCCCTTTTTCCATTTTGCTCAATCCCTCCACCCTCTCACCCACCTCTCTAGCTGTATCCCGCTCTCCACCTATGAGTCTGTCCCTATTTTCCTTATTAGTTCAGTTTGTTCATTAGATTTCAGATATGAGCGAAAGTATATGGTATTTGTCTTTCTCTAACTGGCTTATTTCATTTACCATAATGTTCTCCACATCCATCCACACTGTCGCAAAGGGTAAATTTTTCTTCTTTTTTAATGCCAAGTAGTATTCCATTGTGTAAATGTTCCATAGTTGTTTATCCACTCACCTACTGATGATCACTTGGGCTGCTTCCTTATCTTAGCAATTATATATAACACTGCAATGAACATAGGGGTGCTTATGTTCCTTTGACTTAGTGTTTGGGGTTTCTTTGGTATATTTCCAGAAATGGAATCACTGGGTCAAAAGGCAGATCCATTTTTAATTTTTTGAGGTATCTCCATACTGCTTTCCACAGTGGCTGCACTAGTTTGAATTCCAACCAAAAGTGCCAGAGGGTTCCCTGTCTCCACATCCTCACCACCACTTCCTGTTTGTTGATTTATTGATAATAGTCATTCTGACAGCTGAGATGATACCTCATTGTGGTTTTAATTTGCATTTCTCTGATGATTACTAATGTTGAGCATCTTTTCATATGTCTATTAGCCATCTGTGTGGAGACACTTTGGAGAAGTGACTATTCAAGTCCTTTGCCTGTTTTTCAGTTGGGTTGTATGTTTTCTTGGTGTTGAGTTTCGTAAGTTCTTTACAAATTTTGGATATTAAGACCTTATCAGATGTATCAGAAAATATGTTCTCCCCTTCTGTGGGTTGTCTTTTTATTTTGTTGATAATTCCCTTTGCTGTGCAAGAAACTTTTTAGTTTGATGTAGTTTTAGTTTGATGTCCCATTTGCTTATTTTTTCTTGTTTCCCTTGCCAGGGAAGATATATCTGATAAAATATTGCTAGAAGCAATGTCCAAGATTTTGCTGCCTATGTTCTGGGATTTTTATGGTTTGGGGTCTAGCATTTAAGTCTTTAATTCATTTTGAATTTATCCTTGTGGGTGGTGTAAAAAGGTGGTCTAGTTTCATTTTTCTGCATGTATCTGTCTAATTTTACCAGCACCATTTACTGAATAAGCTATTTTTAGCCCATTGCATGTGATTGCTTCCTTTGTCAATTATTAATTGACAGTAAAGGTATGGGATTATTTCTGGGCTCTCTATTCTGTTCTGTTTATCTATGTGTTTGTTTTTATGCCAGTCCCATGCTATTTTGATCACTATGGCCTTTCAGTATAATTTCATATTATGTAGTACGATTCCTCCAACTTTGTTCTTCTTTCTCAGGATTGCTGTTGCCATGTGGAGCCTTTTGTGGTTCCACCATATAAATTTTTCAAATATTTGTTCTACTTCTATGAAATACATCATTGGAATCTTGATAGGAATTGTGTTAAATCTATAGATTACTTTGGATAGTATGGACATATTAATGATGTTAATTTGTCCTATTTATCAACATGGTATGTGCTTTGGCTTATTTGTATCTTCTATTTCTTTCTTCGGTGTCTTATAATTTTCTGAGTACAGATCTTTTACATCTTTGGTTAGGTTTATTCCCTAGTATTTGATTCTTTTTGTAGCAATTGTGAATGGGATTGTTTTCTTAATTTCCCTTTCTATTAGTTTGCTATTGGCATATAAAAATGCAACTGATTTGTGGATACTAATTTGGTATACTGCAATTTTGCTGAATTCATTATCAGTTCTCATAGTTTCTTGGTGGAATCTTTGGGGTCCTCTGTATACAATATCATTTCATCTTCAAATAAAAACAGTTTTACTTATTCCTTTTGAACTTGGATGCCTTTTATTTCTTCTTGTCTGATTGCTGTGGCTAAGACTTTCAGTACTACATAGAGTAAGAGAGGTGTAAGTGGACAACACTGTCTTTTTCCTGACCTTAGGGAATTGTGTGTGTTTTTTGCCCATTGAGTATGATGCTGGCAGTGGGTTTGTCATATATGGCCTTTATTATATTTAGGTATGTTCCCTCTATTCCCACTTTGCTAACAGTTTTTGATCATAAATGAGTGCTGGATTTTATCAAATGCTTTTTCTGCATCTATTGATATGATCATGTGGGGTTTTCCTTCATTTTACTTGGTGAATCATGTTTATTGACTTACAAATGTTGTACTAGCCATGCATTCCTGGAATAAATCCTACTTGATAATGCTGTATGATCTTTCTGATGCATTGCTGTATTTGGTTTGCTAATATTTTGCTAAAGATTTTAGCATCTATGTTCATCAGAGATGTTGGCCTATAATTTTCTTTCTTTGTAATATATTTATCTGGTTTTGGAATTAGGATAATGCTGGATTCATAAAATGAGTTTGGGAGTCTTCTGTCCTCTTGAATATTATTAAATAGTTTGAGAAGGAGAGGTATTAGATCTTCTTGGAATGTTTGGTGAAATTCACCCGTGAAGTCTTCTGGTCTCGGACTTTTGTTTGTTGGTAGCTTTTTTATTAGTGCTTCAATTTCATCAGGTGTAATCTGTCTATTCAAATTCTGATTCTTCCTCTTTAGTTTGGAAGATTGTATGTTTGTAGGAATTCATCCATTTTGTCCAGGTTGTTCAGTTAATTGGCATACAATTGTTCATAATATTTTCCTGTAGTCCTTTGTATTTCTTGGATGTCAATTGTTATTTCTCCTCTTTCATTTCTGATTTATTTATCTGGCTCCTCTCTCTTTTTTTCTTGATAAGTCTGGTTAAAATTTTGTCAATCTTGTTTACCTTTTCAAAGAAACAGCTCTTGGATTTGTTGACCTTTTGGATCATTTTCTTAGACTCTATTTCATTTATTTCTGCTCTGATCTTTATCATTTCCTTCCTTCTGCTCACTTTGGGCTTTGTTTGTTGTTCCAAGTTCCTTTAAGTATAAAGTTAGATTGCATATTTGAGCTTTTTCTTGTTTATTTGTTTTTTGAGATAGGCCACTAATGCTACAAATTTCCCTCTTAGGATTGCTTTCACTGAGTCCCACAGACTTTTGGATCATTTTTCCCTCTTTTGCACTTGTTTCAAGGTATCTTTTGATGTCTTCCTTGATTTCATTCTTAACACATGCATTGCTTAATAACATGTTATTTAGCTTCTATGGCTTTGCATGTTTTTGAGCGTTCTGCTTGTGATTATTTTCTAGTTTCATAGCATTGTGATCAGAGAAGATGCCTGATATGATTGATTTCAATCTTCTTAAATTTATTGACTTGTTTTGTATCCTAACATGTGGTCTATCTTAGAAAAGATTCCATGTGTACTCGAAAAACGTGTATATTCTGCTGCTTTGGGGTGAAATGTTCTAAGGATATCAATTAAATTCATTTGATCTAGTGTGTTGTTTAAGACTGCTGTCTCCTTGTTGATTTTCTATCTGGAAGACTATCCATTGAAGTCAATGGGATGTTAAAATCCCCAACCATGACTGTATTTCTGTTGATTTCTTCCTTTATGTCCGTCAATATTTGCTTCACATATTTAGGTGCTCCTAAATTGGGTGCATAAGTGTTTACTAGGATTATATCCTCTTTTTACATTGTTCCCCTTTATCATTATGTAGTGTCCTTCTTTGTCTCTTACTATAGCCTTGGTTTTAAAGTCTATTTTGTCATATGTAAGTACTGCTACCCAGCTTTTTTTTTCTTTCCATTTGCTTGAAATATCTTTTTACATCCCTTTACTTTTTTCTTTCTTTATAAAAGTTTTAAAAATTATTTTATCATTGCTCAATTACAGTTGTCTACATTTACTCCCTACCACTCCCCACAACCCCAGCCATCCCCACCTCCCTCCCTTGCTTCCATCCCCTTGGTTTTGTCCATGTGTCCTTTATAGTTGTTCTACATCCCTTTACTTTTAATCTCTGTGTATCTTTTGATCTGAGATGCGTTTCTTGAAGTCAGCATATATATGGGTCTTGTTTTCTCATTCATTCAGCTACCCTCTGTCTTTTGGTCAGAGCATTTAAGCCATTTAGGTTTAAGGTGATTATTGATAGATACATTTGTAGTATCATTTTATTGTTAGACTGTTCTCCTCTGTTTTTCTTTCCTTTCTCTTTTTCTTTTCATTCCTCTTAAAGCAAGCCCTTTAACATTTGTTGCAATATTGATTTTGTCCTAACAAACACCTTTAGCTTTTTCTTGTCTGGGAAGTTCATTATTTCTCCTTAGACTTTAAATGATAGCCTCTCTGGATAAAGTAGCCTTGGTTGTATGTAGGTCCTTGTTTTTCATCACCTTGAAAATTTCATGTCACTCCCTTCTGGAATGAAATATTACTTTTGAGAAATCAGATGACTGTCTAATTGGTGTTGCCTTGTAGGTAAATACCTGTTTTTCTCTTGCAGCTTTTAGATCTTTCCTTGTATTTAAGCCTTGTCATTTTTACATGTCTTGGTGAAGACCTCTTTGGGTACAACTTGTTTGGGACTCTCTGAGCTTCCTGGACTTGTGTGTCTTTTTTCTTCTTCAGATCAGGTAACTTTTCATTCATTGTTTCTTCAAAGAGGTTCTTGATCCCTTGCTTGCTCTCTTTTCCTTTTGGTATTCCCATGGTGTGGATGTTGTTATGCTTCATCTAGTCCAAAATGTTTCTTAAGCTCTCCCCATTTTTTAAAATTCTTTTTTTCTTTTCGCAGCTCTGCCTGGATGTTTTTTTCTGCCTTGTCTTCCAAATCACTGATTCAATCCTCTGCTTTATCCAACCTCCTGTTTATTCCTTCCAGTGTACTATTTATTTCAGATATTGCATTCTTCATTTGTGACTGGTCCTTTTTTATGGTTTCTAGGTCTTTTTTTCATAATTTTGAGTACCCTTATAATCATTATTCTAAACTCTATTTGATAAATTGCTTGTCTCCATTTCATCTATTTCTTCCAGAGAATTCTCTTGTTCGTTCTTTGGGGTCTGTTTCTTTGTCTTCCCATTTTGGCTGCTTCTCTGTATTCTCTGCCTTAGCTATTAAACTATTCCATGTTATAGCCTCAGTCTGTAAATGGCAGCATGGATTAAGCAGCACAGGGTTGGAGACAGTAATTCTTCCAGGTGGAGTTATTATGTCCTGTCAGGTTGATGGCACTTGGAGAAGAGTGCTCAGCCTGAGAAAGATGCCTTCTGCAGTATGAGGAATGACTCAGCACAGGGATCCTGGCAGCTGTTCCTTCAGTTCTTTCCCCCAAGTCAGCAATCCAAGACTCTCCTCAAGCATCTCTAGTCACTCTGCCCTCCCTCTGCCAGACCAAGTGTAAGTGGACACAAATGAAATTTTGTGCATTGGCCCTGTAAGAGGATCTCTGTTTCTCTATCTGCCTCTCCCTGGAAGACAGAAACCCTGCTGTTTTTCACAGCTGGATATTATCTGGGCTCCTTTCTGGCTTTGGTGCTATAGGGTGGAGAGCACTTATTGGGGTTCAGACCCTACACTTCTCAGAGAAAACCCTCCAGCTCCTGAAATATCCTTCCAGAACTTCAGCTGCTACCCATGGGAGACCAGCCAGCCCTTTCACTCCCCCTGCACACTCCCTACCAGTCTTGTGGTGACCAGTCTTGTAGTGAAGGGGTTTCTTCTGCCTGCTTGTAGTTATAAGGCTTCTCTCCAGCTAGTATTCAGTTGGTATTCAGGATGATTTCTCTTCAATTTAGTTGTAATTCTAGATTGGTCCTGGGAGGAAGTAGTAGAGTTTCCACTTACTTCTCCACCATCTTGGATCAAAATCCCACTTTTTAAGAAAACAAAAGTTTTCTTAAAAAAGAAACAGTGGCTATGGAATGACACATTATTCACTCAAGGAAGCTGGTGGTGTGTTCATTCACAAGTGGGACCAGTTATCTGATGGGTCCGTGTCTGACCCACTTGTAAGGGATCATCCCCTTTCCTCATGGGCTTTTATTGATTTTATTCTCACGCAGCACGGAAATTGGAAGATTTTCTGATCCTTCACTCACAGATCTGTCTGTGGCTCAATGTACTGTCTCACTGAATTCATTATATTCTAAATCCTTGTCTTGCCATGCCCTACTCATTCAATCAATAAATACTGTGTACATGGAAAATAATAATAATATGTGGTTTCTCTTTTTTGACTGGATTCAGATACACTAGTCTAGTTAAGCCCTCTTGCTCTGCTTTGCTGCTGTTTCTGGAAGTAGCTGTATCTCCTCTAAATCTCTTTGCATATACTTTCCCTCTATGAAACCAGCTCCTGCCAAGTGACCCTCACCATAGTTTTAGTTACTTTCAGGTCACCCCTGCTTCTGTATTATGGGAATGCTACCACTTCAGGCTTTCTCTTCAGCCCTGGGGATGGTACCAATCTCTTATTTTTGTTAATTTCTGAATTTTCTCACTATCCGCTATTAAGTTTTCAGCTCATTCATCACATGTCATTAATTATTTATATTAATTTCCATATGTTTTAAATATCTAGTGTTTTTTTTTGTTTTATTTTGTTTTGTTTTGTTTTGTTTTGTTTTGTTTTGTTTTGAACCAAAACTGATACAGCCAGTGGAAAGTATAGTTCAGATATGAGTCATGAGATTCAGGCTGCATAGAAAAAGAGAGACAAAAGACTATGAAGAAATCAAAATAATAACAGTGTTTATGAGGTCAAAAAGTGGCACTTTGGGAATAAAAATTAAGTAAGCTGCTGACAATAGGTTTCAATAAGAAAGTGAGATAGTGGAGGTTTTGTGCTAGAATGATAAGATATAATTTGACATATTTTCTTTTAAAATATTTAAGGAAATTTTATTTTGGAGTGAGGAAACCAATTTAAGCAGTTAGAGCAAGTAGGAATAAAATTGCATTATTGCAAGTCAATTTTAAATGAAGATGAAAAATGCTATTTTCCAGCTTTATCAAATTGCCATATAAAACATATTGAAGAGAAAACTGCTACCTGCTCTTACCAGATGTTCTGCAAACACTCAGCATCACTTGATATGTATTAAATCATTATGCAAAAGCAGCACTAGAACTCAAACATATTTTCCTTGCCATTTTTTAAAATTGAAAACAAACTATCAAGATTACTATGATTTTTTACTTAACTTTCTTAAGGTTTAACAATTACCTATTTTGTTTTCAAACTCATTTTAGGTAATCACCCGATTTTGCTAATAAACTATAAAATCAGAATTACAGATCTCCTGGTTTTCTCATTCTTTAAAAAGAAAGATGAATAACCATTTCACATTGATTGGGAGGTGACACAGAATCACTATTTTGTTAAAAAATGGTATTTTATTTTTGAATTACTGAAGTATCTGACCAAAAGCATTCTATCTTTATGGACTTCAGAGTATTAGACAAAGTAGATGACCTGCTTTTCACTGAGCTTCTAGGATTATCACACTCTCTTGGCTTTTCCCTCTTTTTAAATCTACTCTCCAATTCCTTCCCTTTTCCCAGACTCATTCATATTGGAAGTGTCCCAAGGTTCATTCAGTTTTTGGAACTTTTCTCTCCCTTATCGACATTTCTTCTCTAGAAGGTCTCATTTAGCTCTAGGGCTTTACCATCTATGTACCCCATAAGTACACCACCCCAAAGTACATCCCCATCCCATGTCTCCCAGCTGACATCACACTCATATGCTCAGCTGCCTAGTTAACATTTCCACTTCCATGTCCAACTGACATCTGAAATTGCACCTGCCCAGAATGGAGCTCCTACACCTGCTTCCCTGAAGTCTACCTCACCTCTCTTAATGGCAACAACTCCTTCCTTCCAGCTCCTCAGCCCAAAAGCCTCAGAGTCGTCCTTGACTCCTCTTTTCCTCATATTTCACATCTAATCTATCAGCATCACACTAGGTCCATCTTCAAAATATATCCAAAGTTTGACCACACACAATCTATTCTGAAGTAACTGTGGTTATTTAAGAATAAAAAAAAATATTAGTTTTCTGTAATATATGTGTTTTAGTTTTGCAAATGACTACTAAGTTATTCGGACAAAAAATTTTAAGTTGTTTGTAATAAACTACTTAATGAACCAATCTGTTCAGTATTTCTTTTGGTCTAGAGACACTATGAAAAATAAGTTACTTAGACACTGAGTTCCATAAATTAAAAAGTTTGGGCACGTATGTTTTGGGGAGTCTGCCACCTTAGAGTCTTTACATTCTGCTCTCTCTGCCTAGAAATCTTCTTCCAGACACCAGTATTGTTAATTGTGTGACCTCCTTTTAAGTCGGCTCAATGGTCCTCTTCACAACGACGCTGACTCTGACCAGCTTATTTAAATGGCACCTAGCCCCCACCTCCATCCTGGCATTTCCGATATTACTAACCTCATTCTCTTTTTCCCCCTTCCTATTATATATCACCTCAAATGAACTTAAAATTCGTATTTTATAATTATTGTTATTCTTGCTATGATGCAAAGGAAAAGGGGTCTATTTTGTTTCCTGATGCATATTAAATGCCTACAGCATGCCTGGCTCATAGTATTCAATAAACAGTAGAAGAAATAGATGTATTTCAACATCTACAAAAGTGGGCATAAAAAGGAGGGGAAGAATAGAAAAGATATATTTGCTTAAAATACTCATTCAATATTTCATGTGTTCTGACATTTAGATAAGAGGGTATTTCTTTGAATTCCAAGCTAAGGAATCTCATCTACATAACCATAACATGAAATACATATTCCTTTAAAAAGAAATAAAAATTAAAAAATCCTTGTGTTCTATTAGTTTTTTATACAGAATGGTAAAGACAATGGAAAATTGTAGAAAGGGTAATAAGATTAAAAATATTAAAGGGGATGATGCCAATACTAGGAGTTTTCTTAAGTATAGTTATCTACTAGGCATACTTACTGCTCATCAATACGGTGCAGGCTTTAAAGATTAAAAACTGTGTGAAATATAGAGACCCTGGCCCTGACCTTGAAAAGTACGTAATTGTGCACATGAACAGTTGCTTGAAAAGCACATAATTGTGTTTATGAATAATTGCTAATGGAAAGTTCTTAGTGCCTTGAAACCAATATAGACAGAGTGCAAGGGGAATTAAGAAGAAAGTAGAGGAAATAAGAGTTTGAGAAATTTCAAGGAGAATTTAAGCAAGGCTTTAAACAATTTTTAGAATTTAGAAATGCACAAATTGTAGGGTGGGAGGGAGAATGGATCTTCTAGGCAAAGGAGAGGAGAAACATTTTTTTTTTTTAATTACAACAATAAAATAAAGTAGGTTTTGTTGGGCCAGTTGTGAGTAGATTTATATAAGTCACTAATCATAAATACAAATATGTAACTTTTCCTTCACTTATTTGAGGGACCCTTTTGCACCACTTGACAATATTCTCTTTTGTTTAGTACTCGTGCCAGTCTTGGGTTGGTTTGCCCTCAACTTCACACCTTGCCCTCCTCCTGTTCCGTCTGTAACTCAGGGAGACGGGCCTAGAGGCTGTAATCATCAGGCTCCTGTGGCTGCTGACTCCTGTCCACATTGGGCCATTAAGGAGTGCTGGACGAAAAATAAAGAGTAGGAGGAAGGGAAAACCAGGGTATTCTCCCCTCTGTCACTGCCTTGAGCAAAATCTCTGATAGTAGCTGTGTTTCCTTTGTTTGTCTTCAGTGTTTCCAGGGTCTCTAGATGGGGCTGTGTGGTTCCAGCTTCTACCAGGTAATCCCATCCCTGTCTCTGCTACTACTCGGTCTCTCTAATCTAGGTTTATAAAGAGTTTCCTATGTTTTAATCCTTGGATTCTCTCACCATCGCATTTGTATTTGCAACTCTTCTACCCCCCATGAAATCAATTTTTTGTTTGTTTTAAGTTCCTCCTGTTGTAAATAATTGAAGTGGCTTATATTTCCTCAGTTAGACTCTGACTCTGACTTATTCAGTAATTCTTATTTTATTATCTGGTATGTGTTTAATCCACTTCCCTCCAAATTTGTATGTTGAAGTCCTACCCTGCAGTATATCAGAATATGACTGTATTTGGAGATGGGGTCTTTTAAGAGGTAAATAAGGTAAAATGAAGTCATGTGGGTGGGGCCTACTGCAGTCTGACTGTTGTGCTTCTGAGATTAAGACTCAGACACACTCAGAGGGAAGCCCATGTGGAGAACACAGGGCACCAGTAAACCAAGGAGAAACAACCCTAAGGATACCCCTATCTCAGACTTCCCACCTCCAGGACTGTGAGACAATAAATGTCTGTTGTTTAAACCACTCAGTCCTTTGTTATAGCAGCTCTGAAAGCTAATATGGTATTTCCACAGAAATTCTATTTCCTAGATTTATAGCTACTTTCTTTATAAGTTCTTGATCCCACAATGCTCTCTTCAGAGTCTACCTTTCGCAGAATGGAAAAGCAGATTTTTTGATGGATCTACTGGTATTTAAGTGTAATCAAGAATCAATTTCCTTTATTATTCATGAGCTCATATTCCATATTGATTTCTTATTAGCTGTATTTATAGTTTTCAACTTAATTCACATAGTAAGCCTGTGTATCTGTTTATTCCTACGTTGAAACTATACTTGAAGATATATATTTTAAGTATATTTTATTGATTATGCCATTACAATTGTCCCATTTTTTATTCCCTTTATTCCCTTCCACCCTGCATCTCCCCTCCCACCAGCATTCTCCCCCTGCTGCCTGCTTAGTTCATGTCCATGGGTCATACATACCAGTTTTTTGGCTTCTCCATTTCCCATATTATTCTTAATCTCCCCCTGTCTATTTCATACCTACCATTTATGCTTCTTATTCCCTGTATCTTTTCCAACCCATTTCCCCACCCTGCCACACTGATAACACTCCATGTAATCTCCATTTCTGTGATTCTGTTCCTGTTCTAGTTGTTTGCTTAGTTCATTTTTGTTTTGTTTTGTTTTGTTTTTTTTAGGTTCAGGTGTTGATAGTCCTGAGTTTGTTGTCATTTTACTTGTTAATACTTTTGATCATCTTCTTTTCCTTAGATAAGTCCCTTTAACATTTCATATAATAAGGGCTTGGTGATGATGAACTCCTTGAACTTGACTTTATCTAGGAAGCACTTTATCTGCCCTCCCATTCAAAATGATAGCTTGCTGGAGATAGGAATCTTGGATGTAGGTCCTTGCCTTTCATGACTTGGAATACTTCTTTCCAGCCCCTTCTTGTCTGCAAGGATTCTTTTGAGAAATCAGCTTCTGGTCTCATGGGAACTCCTTTGTAGGTAACTGTCTCCATTTCTCTTGCTGCTTTTAAAAATCCCTCCTTATCTTTAATCTTGAACAATATAATTATGATATGCCTTGGTGTATTCCTCCTTGGGTCCAACTTCTTTGGGACTCTCTGAGCTTCCTGGATTTCCTGGAAGTCTATTTCCTTTGCCAGATTGGGGAAGTTCTCCTTCATTATTTTTTCAATTAAGTTTTCAATTTCTTGCTCTTCCTGTTCTCATTCTGGCACCTATGATTTGGATATTGGAACATTTAAAGTTGTCCTGGAGGTCCCTAAGCCTCTCCTCATTTTTTTGACTTCTTATTTCTTCATTCTGTTCTGGTCAAATGTTTATTTCTTGCTTGTGATCCAAACTGTTGATTTGATCCTGGCTCCCTTCCCTTCACTGTTGGTTCCCTGTATATTTTCCTTTATTTCACTTTTCATAGCCTTCTCTTTTTCCTCTGTATTGCAAACATATTCAACCATTTCTGTGAGCATCCTGATTACCAGTGTTTTGAACTCTGCATCTGATAGGTTGGCTATTACTTTGTCACTCAGTTCTATGTTTAGAGCTTTGATCTGTTCTTTCATTTGGGCCATATGTCTTTGTATTGGTGCACCTGTTACACTGTAATGTGCAGAGCCTCAGCTATTCTCCAGGGTGGGGCAACCCATGCTGCTGTATGTAGGGAAGGAGTCAGAGAGGGAACAATGCCTTTTCCTTGGCTCTCAGCTGGCTTTCAGTCACTTTCCCCACTACCCAAAAGCAAATTGGGGCCTTCTGATGCTAATTCCTGGGTGGGGGGGGGAGGTTGTGTATGTCCTGGGACCCTGTGGATCTCTCCAATGAACTCTCCTGTGAGGGTGGGAGTTTCTCCTGCCCCCCACAACCCTCACACATTTTTACAGAGATATTGAGGCTTTCCGTGTGCTGGAATCCTGGGTTACGAGGTCTGTCTCACTTTCCAGATATTCCTTCCAGTTTATCTGCATGCAAAAGAGGGATGGCCTGGTCCTCCAGCCACTGCCTTGCTGTGCATCCTCTCCATCCCAGCTGCCCATCTCAACCCCTCCTACCAATCAGAGTGAATGTTTCTTCTTTAACTCCTTGGTTGTCAAACTTCCATACAGTTATATTTTCTGGCAGTTCTGGCTAGTAAATTTGTTGTTGTCTTTCTTTTCATTGTTTAAGGAGACAAAATGTATCTACCTATGCCTCCATTTTGGCCAGAAGTCCAATTTGAAGATATATAGGGACTACAACTGAAATCTAGTAGGTGACTAATAGCACAGATAACCAGTTTTGAACTAGAATAATCAATTAATGAATAATAATAATTTTCAACCACATCTATCATTCTGCCTTTCTCACTTCATGAACCTTCTATGAGCTTTATGAGTATGGCTTGTGACTTATAAAAACTGTATGTCAAAATGTGTCTAATTTTTCAGTGTTACCGAAGTATAGTTTCTACATTCTAATTTAATCACAATTATTCCATACATCACCTCTTGAATGTGTGGTATCTATAAGGCATACTGCATCTGGCCACTGAAAAGTCATGGCCTTTCTTTACTAGTGGCTACCTGCTTATACACCCAGGACAGGTATAGTGGAAAGAGAAAAATAACAATAGTGGTTAGCCTTTAAGAGTTCTTATTCTTGGACATATACCCAACTAAAAGAAGAGATTTGGAATCTATGACTTGGATGAGGAGATAGCCAAGATAAAAATGGTTAAAAAAAAAGCTAGAAAAAACAATCTTTTTTCCATCCCCAGTTATACTCAGCTGTAGCCATTTATTCCCCTTTAACATGTATTACAATTTATAATGAGTTGCCATTATTTACTCATTTTTGTCTGATTTACTCACTAGGCTCTCACAAGGACAAGGATTGTGTCTGCCTATTTCACAATTGCCTACTAGAGGCCATCCCAGAAACTATTAAACAGTTGACTCTGATTAAATATTTTTTAAACGAAGGAAGGAAGGGAATAGAAGAGCAAAAATATGGACTATTATTCTTATGTGCAAGGCACAACTAAGACAACAAAACACCTAAGGCAATCTTCTCCCCTCGGGCATCTTACACTGAAATTGAAGAATACTGGACATTAAAGAGGGATTCATAGTGCTAAACAAAGAGCCACTGGATGCTTCAGAAGTTCAGAGGAAAATGAGCAAAGGGTACTTACTGATAGATGGATTTACTGAAGATATGTAGAAATAGCCAACTAAAAGAGAAAAGAAGCCAGTCACAGAAGGAGAAATACTGTATGGTTCCACTTATGTGAGCTATCAAGTATAGTCAAACTTATGGAGCAAAGAATAAAATGGTGTACTATATGACTGTGTCTATAGATAACAATACTGTATTACACACTTAAAAATCTGTTTTGAAGGCAGATCTCATGTTAAATGTTTTTATCACAATTGTTTTGAAAGAAAGAGAAAATAAAAACACTATGATGCTTCACCAACATCAACCTCTGAGTGTTTTCCATACGGCACACCATCAGAATTTCTCTAACATGTTGTTTCATGTCAAAGCCTGGTGTGTCACAGTGAAAGAGTTACACTTTCTATGAAACCAGGGGTTAGCAGGAAGTCTACCAGGCACTTCAGTGATAACCACCTGCAAGACCCTCTAGGATATCACTGAATTTCTGGCCTCCCTGGGTCTATTAGCCTGTCTGATGAAAAGAAGAAATCTCACAGCCCCCAGTGCTCTGATGTGTGTTACTCCTGTCCCCTCAGGCGGACTAGAGTGCCCATCTGCCTTGGTTTTCAACAACTGCAAAGAAGCCCAGCATGCATGGAATGAAATATCTACTGGGTAAGAGGGACTGTCAATTCTAAAAATGCTTGTCAGTTTGTACCACTGCCTCTAAGGGTCTGAGGTAACTTTTATGCATGTGGCAAAATCTTCCCAACCTAAGCCTAAACATTTGGCAACTTCCTACAGAGTATAACTGAATATCATTCATTATGATGATTTCCTGGTTTTAGCAACCTTTTTAGATGATTACTACAGATATTTTCAGTTCTGATGGCTGTTTTTTACTGGATTTTCAGTTTATAAAACAATAGAGCAATAAGTATATTACCTGGTATTTATTTATTATTAATAAACACCTTAAAATAAATAATGTATTAAAATATTAAATGTACAATGAGTTAAGCATGTATATTATGTATGACATATATGACTCTGTCCATGTAAGAATAGCTTTTGGGAGCACATCAGTAACTCATTTCATCATTTCAAATCATAATCATTTGACTATTTCATTCTAAACATTATAGCAAGGTAACATAAAGATATGTCTGTTTGGAAAAAGTCCAGCCATTGTTAATATAAAGAGAATGGTATGCACAACATTGAAGCAACCTGGCAGCCAAAGAGACTGGATTGGAATGTACATGCATGAACAGTGATGACTTCACTGTACTATTCAGTAGGGGTAGTAGATGCCATTAAGTGAGCATGTGTACTGTGTGGCCATCCCATTCAAAATGACTGAGTGACTGAGTAGAGTACTGTAGGAGAGCACCTAATCTGCATCGAATTTTGTATTAAGCTTGAATATTCCTCCACAGAAACTATTTGGGTGATTCAGAAGGCCACAGTTGTGGGCAACAGGTGATTCGCAGCTTCATCACCACAATGCACCCACTCATGCATCATATCTCGTACAGAGTTTTTTGGAGAAACATCAAATTACCCCAGGTGACTCAGCCCCCTGCTACAGCCAGATTTTGTGCCATTGTGACTTCTGGCTTTTTCTAAATGCAAAATCACTTTTGAAGGGGAAGAGATTTCAGATTATCAGTGAGATTCAGAAATCTATGACAGGGCAGCTGATGGCAATTGGAGAACTGTGTGAGGTCCCAAGTTGCCTACTTTAAAGGGGACTGAGGTGTCATTGTCCTACATACAATGTTTCTTGTATCTTGTATCTCCTTTAATAAATGTCTCTATTTTCTATATTACATGACTGGATACCTTCTGGACAGACCTCATTATACATATATATATATTTCGTACTTGATAATATAGAATATATTTTTCTACCAATTTTTATCTTGGCAAAATGAAACTTATAAGTTTTTCTCAAGCTAAAAATAAATGTGGTTTAAAAAAAGGCCCGGGCTAGTGTTACTCAGTGGATTCAGTGCTGGCCTGTGAACCAAAGGGCTGCCAGGTCAATGACCAGTCTGGGCACATGAGTTGTGGGCTAGATCCCCAGATGGGGGTGCATGAGAGTCAACCACACATTGATGTTTCTCTCTCTCTCTCTCTCTCCCTCCCTTCCCCTCTCTCTAAAAATAAATAAATGAAGTCTTTTTAAAAATGTTGGTAAAATGATGTACTCTTGTCTACTGAAGAATAGTTTATCCAAGTATGACTTAAAAGCTTTGGTAGATTCAAAATTTTGGATTGGTCCCAGGACCAGCTAAGACTTTATTAAGTACATCATTCACCTGTTCAATAATATATTTTCAGGCTATTATGAAAAATGAATCCAAGAGCCTTACAAGAGCCATAACTATTTTGAGGTCTATGCTAGTACACCCTTTAAACATTCTAATTGCTACAGACAAACCCTCACATAGAATCTAGTTCTAACTGTGCTTGCCATAGGAATAATAACCTCTGGATAGTCCCCTAAATTTTACCTGAGGCTTTCTGGATGACTATGAGATAATGCCAATATCAGAGACCAATTCTATTTCCTTTGAAACCTCATAAAACCCAATGTTGGTTGGTGTAACCAACTGTCAATCAATAAAATGATATTTATTTATTTATTTATTTTTAAAAGATTTGATTTCTTTATTTTTAGAGAGAGGGGAAGGGGGGGAGAAACAGAGGGAGAGAAACATCAATGTGTGGTGACCCCTAGCATGACGCCCCCACCAGGGACCTGGCCCACAACCCAGGCGTGTGCCGTGACCGGGAATTGAACGGGCAACCCTTTGGTTCATAGGATGGCACTCAATCCACTGAGCCACACCAGCCAGGGTAAGTGATACTTATTAAATGGCTCGATCTACCTGGCATCATTGATGACCATGACAAACAGATAGTGGACTGCCTTCACAGGTTTTATAATTCAGGAGAGATGACACACACTTAATAATTAACTGATGTGCAATGACTTTTAGAAAAAAAGGAAGTAGAAAGAACAATGGGAAAGTACAGCAAAGTGATTTAACTAAGTTTAAGCAATCAGAAAAGGTTTCCATGAAGAAAGTGGTCTGAGGCTACTTAAGAAAAGAGATGTTTTAGGAGAAAAGGAATGCTGTTCATGAAGTGAACCAGCATATGAGGGGGACCCCAAAATTACCAAGAATTTATAAAAAAAATTGCATTTATTTCTGCATGCTTAAACTTCAGCCACCTTTATAGTACTCTCCATTTGTTGCAATACACTTATTGAGACATTTTTCTGCTGCTGAAAACAGTTTTTGAACTTGTCGATTTTGATGCCTTTAGTGCTTCTGCCATTTTTTGTTTCACTTCGTCTACGTTGGCAAAAACATTTCCCTTTGAGGATTTTTTCACCTAGAGAAACAAAAAAAAAAGTTGCTTGGGGCAAGATTGGATGAATAGGTAGGACAGGGAACGAGTGTCATGCTGTTTTTGGTCAAAAACTGCTGACCACTCAGCACAGTGTTGGCACGTGGGCTCGTAAGTCACCCAGCATGAAACTGGACAAACGTATTAAAAGAGTCTTCATGACAAATTCACTGAAGCTGAATACAGCCTCTCACAACAAGGCCAGCTGGTACACAAGTACAGATGAGTTTCTAGAACACTCACCTCGCAGGGGAAGTCTCTGCTGTAAGGGGCCTGCCCTCCAGAAGATAATTCTGATTTGAGGGGCATGTCCCCTATTGTGATCTAAGGCTACTGGTGAAAATCATCAGGTCTGCAGCTGTTCTTCAGTTAACAGTGGATTCTGTGTCCAGATCATCTCAATGAGAGAATAAAACTTGTGAAATTTATAAAATTTTTTAAATTTAAAAAAATTAGCCCTGGCTGATGTAGCTCAGTGGATTGAGTGTGGGCTGTGAACCAAAGGGTCGCAGTTCAATTCTCGGTCAGGGCACATGCCTGGGTTGTGGGCCAGGTTCCTATTGGGGTCATGCGAGTGGCAACCACACATTGATGTTTCTCTCCCTCTCTTTCTCCTTCCCTTCCCCTCTCTCTAAAAATAAAATATTTAAAAAAATTTAATGTAAAAAAATTAAAGTGTAAGTCTGTGTTTGTAAGACACTGAGATGACTGCACTGAGGTGACAGAGTCTACACCTAAGTCAGGAATACATGGTGATATTCACCCTTAGTGATTGAAAGCTATGCATGCAACAGAAGTAAGGTTTAATGAGTAAATACTACCAAAAATGACTGCCCCTTACATGCCATTTTTCTTCCATTAACTTAAAACAAAAATCAGGTTTCACTGGACAACAAGTTCTTTAATCCTTACATTTTAGAGAAGAAAAGTTTCTTTAGACGTTACCTAAATTTTACCCCAGAGAAAAAGGCCTGAGAGGCACTTTCACTTTCTAAAGATCATAAAGCTAATTAGAATCAGAGTTGGAACTAAAATCTTGATTCTTATTCTAATGTCTTTATATGATTGTATACAGATATTTTAAAGGTTATTCATATATTACTGCTAGATAGCAAATGAGATAATTACTGGATAAACACCAACAATCACAAATGGGAAATAACTATTGGTCGAGTTATTTACAAAGATTGTATTACATGACAACTGTAATTTTGTAAATAGTGAGACTGAGACCTAGATATTAATTATACTGACAACAATGTGGGTTTGAGTCACAAATTTGTAGTGACAGTGAGCAATGACTATGAGAAACTGTTAGAGCAAAAATTTACGGTGCCAGATGAGTACTGGATTTATGAGGGTGATCACTTTGTAAGTTATGTAAATGTATAATCACTATGTTGTATACCTAAAACTAATATATTTTATGTCAACTGTAATTGAAAAATAAAAAATATTTTAATAGTATATAAACATGGTAATGACTCAGAAATAACAATTCCAATCTTTCCAAGATCAGTTTGACCTCCAGCCTTTGTGACCTCTTTATTTTGCTGACACGTGCAAAGAACACAAGAACAGAAAAGTGCAGAAAAACCTTTCCATCACATTGTTTTAATGCACTTGATCACTTGTAAAGTATATGCAGGCATCTCACACAGAATCTACTAGGAAAACACGCAGCAGGAGCACGACTATCTACAGGCAGACTCAAATGCCCATTCGACATCCAAGCAAAGCCACAGACACTGATTCTCCTCCACTGCGGCGTTCTGCCACCCCATGCCTTTCCTAGAAGGGTTCACATGCCCTGGATCTTGTGCAGGGACATTATCCAAACAACCTTCCTCTCTCCTATGTCTTTTTTTCTCCATCCAGGTAAGAAGGTAGAGAGTAACATGGTGGATAATTAGTGGATGGAATCAAAGAAGTCATTCATTGCATCTGCACAAAAGGCTCTTTTGCGCAGTTAGTCAGCAACAATGAAACACAGCAAGGCTTTAAAATGGAACACTTTCCTCTCCCCAGCCATGCTACACACACATACACACACTAAGGAAAGATTTAAGCTCTGTATTTTTTTTTCAAAAAAAAAAATCAGGATGGGCAAGAAAGAGCATCTTTCACATTCTGCATATTCAGAGTAAGTATCCAACACGACTTGCCATGATAACTAAATTTATTATTAACTGTGTATTTCATGATGTTAGTGACAATATGTTAATGTGATTTTTCACGTCCTCCTGCAGTGAACAGATGGCTCCTTTTACTTTACTTTCCACATCAAGTGTGATTATTTCTTGGTGCCAAAAGCCACCTGCCGCTCCTCGGTCTCCAGTCTAATTTTTTATGTTGGTAAAACACAGCAGGACTTGTTATCAGTTGGATGGCATCTTAATAAAAGGAGACATGCCAACATATTGACATCATGTTCAAGGGGAAATTTCAGCCCCTTCAAACCCTTAACCTTTCTCCCTATCCCGCTTCAAAAATTGAGGGAGAAAAAGTAAAAGAAATAGAGGCAGAAACCCCACCAGATTCAAGATGTTCGATTACAATTGTTGGGCCTGGAGCCAAGATGCCGAACTGGCCTTTCTTTGTTCCCAAACCCAAGCACCTCACTCAGGGCTCTGATCTTTCATCCTGTGTAATGATAATTAGCCGTAACATATTCCAAAGTCAAATGTAAGCAGGAATACATTAACATTGAGATCAGTGTCAGGGCAATTTGCACTGGGAAAATGACAAAGAACACACACAAGCACATGCATGCACACACATACACAATCGAAAATTTCAGAATCCACATATTCATAAAATCACTTTCATAGCCGTGAATATTAAACTCCTTGGCTTGTCTGTTATGAGTGTTTACCTAGAATGCCAAGGCCTCCTAAAGTGGATGCCATGACTCCCACAACCCATGCTTAACAGAGAAAACAGGAGTAATAAACCACGGTAACTTGCTTTAATTTTTCCATTCTTTATTAGAACAAAGAGGGACAGTACAAGAGGTGATTTGTGGTCCAAGAAGAGGTCTTACACACGATTGGATGGCATGGCTCTCAACAGCTGGTCCAGCACATTTGGGAACAGCATGTAGAAAAATGCATCAGTGTTTTAAAGATTACCAACTGTGATGATGCATGGTTTATGACACAGTCTAAAAAAAGTTAAATTTCCTAGCCACAAACCATATCATTTAATGTTTTTACCACAAGGCACACACTCTCAAATTCAAGAATAAGATATGTCCAAACTTGGTAAAATTGAACCTTTTGATACTGATTTCCACTCTTCAGAGACTGAAAAGAGTAGTAGCTTTGTTTGAATGCCTGATATTTCTTGTTAAATGCACCTGGCATCCTTGGGTTTCCAAGGTTTATAATGGGAGAAGAAACTTCCTACAATGAAAGGGCAGATATCTTAATAAAAAATGATTCACAATTAATAGTTTTCTTGAGATGAACAACTGTAACTAGATTATTCCCCCACAGACTCTCTCAAATTAACGCAAACATGGCAGGGACTCCTCTATTCCTATCAACCGTCCTTCCAAACAAACCAAAAATCTGTGTGAAATTTATCTCCATTACTTGTGTTTTGCAGCTTGATGAGCCTTAGATTTGCATTACATTTTCCCCATATTTTACTATGAAAATGTGCAAACATATAAAAAAGTTTAAAGAACTTTGCCATCATCACCACTGTATTGACTGCATCAATTCTACAATTAATATTTTACCATATTAATTTTGTAACATCTCTTCATTTCTCCATCCCTCTACCTATTCTTCAATCTACATTATTATATTAGATTGCAAAATGAATAACCAATAGCTCATTCAGCAATCAAGATTAAGATTATCTTGATTTTATTATAATTAATAAAGTGAGGATCACATATAATGGTGTTCATTAATTCATTTAACAAATATTTCTTGAGTTTCTGCTTCAGGCCAGACACTGTTCTAAGTGCCAAAGACACAAAATTCAATAAAGCAGCCAAGATACCTGCCCTCGTCAAATTTATAATTAGTGGGTTTGACAGGAGAAAAACAATAATTAAGTGAACGGCTCTCTAAAACATGATGTGCAAAGAAAGATATGTTAATATAGACGAGTAAATTTAGTTGTCGTAAGAGGGCAGGAAGAATGTTTATGCAACACAATTACCCAAATAAAGCCCATATAGGGCAACATCTTAAAACATATTTGTCAAATTACTGAATAAATGAATATATTTTAAAATTTACAGTGTGAACATCATTTAAATAACTGTGTATTAAAAAAAGAACAGCACTCCAAAAGAGTAGCCTTAAAGGTACATAAATAATAATAATAGGAAGTGCATTGGTTTAACAACTCTAATTTTAGCAATCCTATGTCAAAAGACTTTTTGAAGAAATATTTGATGGGGGAGGGACTATTCTGAATAGTGTGTCCACCATTAAAGCATTTGTGTTTGTGTGGAATATAATGCAAATAAAATAGCAATTTCCTTTCAAAGTTGAATATCTTCACAAATAAGATAGTGCCAATGATTATTACACAGGTACTTAAATTAGAATTTAGGAAAGCTATTATAAACCAACAAGCAGATGGTTTTGTGCTTTGATTTTTTTGAAAAAAAATACAGTAGTTAGTTTAAGTTTCTTGGTTTAAAAAGAAGGAATTGTTAGTCAGCTTTGGTTAAAGCCATCATTTAATTTGTAATTACTCTCAGGAAGTTAAATCAACTGATTTATAGCCACTAAATCAGGTCCACTTTTCTTTAACTAAATGGAGACACTTATTACATGGTTATTCAGTGTCTATGATTTATTAACAGTGAAACTAAATGTAAACTAATACTTAGAACGGATAATTTTATGTTACCTGAATTAATGAAAAATTATTTCAAATATTTTTAAGTTAAAAAAGGAATGGAATTGGGAATATTTGTGTCTAATAGTGGCATGGGACCGGAGGTGTAAAGATAAAATTTTGGGTAAAATCTTTTTATTGTGTAGATTAATATATACATATAATGTTCACTACTGCCAAATATGTGGAAAGAAAAAAATAACATTTAAAAAATTTAAACACAATCTGTTCCATGCAAATTCAAACATAATATGGTAAACTGACATATTGATAGTTATTGTCTCTAAATTTTTGCTTAGAGAATTTCTGATAGAATTTTTAAAACTAAACAAAGAAATTATCAGGAAAATCTATACCATCTACCATTGATTTCACGCAAATTAAGTCTGGTTGTTAATTTTGCTTTTCTGACTTTATAAAATTTCTCAGATAGTTTTTACCTAAATTGAAAATATGATCAAGTTAAAATAGTAAAATAACAATATTATTGATTTTTATGCTATTTTCTATCTTGTTCTGTTGGTTTCACTAAGAATAAATGAGCTACATCCTTGAGCCAACTCAAAAATATAATCTATGGCCTCATGTAGAAAATCACCGTTCACTGAAATTTTAAGAGGACTTCTACTCTGGCAAATATGAAGTAACATATTAGATTTATGCTCACTTAATATCTGAAACAATAAAAAATGAACAAAATATATAAAACAGTTTACATAATTTTAAAAAATAGCAATGCTTCAGAAGATACTGGATACCAGGGAATGAAGGGCAGTGATTCCTAAGAGGCAAGAAACCACTGGAGTGAATACTATGACTTTCCAGCTTATGGCCTTGAGAGAGCTGTGAGGCCACAGCACTGGGAGGGGAAGTTTGTGGAAACCCTGTGGTAACTAGACAGAGCTGAGTACCCAGAGTGATGAAGACCGTCAGAATGTGCAGGATATAGTACTGAAAAGAGCTGCACAGGAAGAGGGCTCTGGAAGGTCTTCAGGAGGCACCCTGTGACTATTCAGTACTGATCAGTGCAGGCGTGAGAGGAAACTACAGTGCAGCTGGGGAAAGATACATGTAACTAGATTGAAGATAACAGTATCCAATGTTAACTCAGGATTGGGAACGGGGACTACTTCCACCAGCTATGAAAAGCTTATTTTTCATGGGTCTTGAGTAGAATACATTGAGGGATCTTAATCCTATAAAAGGGAATAATAATTAGACCCGAGCTAAGCTCTGTCCTGTTCTAAACAAATCTTAAGTGAAAGATCCAAAAGAATCAAATTGTTTTCCAAGTTACTTAATTTATAGGAATACAAAAATATCCAATAACCCAACCAGGTAAAATTCACAATGTTTCACATCTAATCAAAAATTATCAGGCATGCAAAAAAGAAGAGAAATATAAGCTACAATAAAGAGATAAATTAACCAATCAAAATTGAACCATAACTAACACAGATGTTACAATTAGCAGAAAGTAAAATTAAAAGCATTCTAACTATAGTCCATGTGTTCAATAAATTAAGTAAATATTTTTTAAAACTCCAGTTGAACTTCTTGGGAAGAAACTACAATGTGTGAGGTGAAAAATACACTGGATGAATTAGCAAATTAGACATTGGAAAATAAAAAACTAGTAAACTCAAAGGCATAGCAATGGAAACTATCTAAAATGAAGCATACAAAGAAAAGATAATTATGAGTAGAACATCAGTGACCTATAGGAGAATTCCAACACGTGTGACTGGATTCCTTAAGGCAGAAAAGAAGATAAAATATATTCATAGAAATAATGGCCAGTTGTTTTCCAAAGTTGATGAACTCTACAAATCCAAGTAGTTTCATGAGCTCCAAGCATAGAAAATAGGAAATTACATGAAGAAACATCCTTATAAAGCTAACCAAACCATTCGCAAAGAGAAGAAAACTTGAAGGCAGCTAAAGAAAACAGACATGTTACACAGAAGGATGACGGTGATGCTCACACCTAAAACCACACATGAGAGGATGGTGGAGCAGTGGTTTTCAGGACCCTAAAACTTAAATAACGAAATAAAAGTTAATTAGAATTCTATATCAGAGAAAATATCTTTGAATATAAAGGGAAATACTTCTCATTCTAAGTGGGAAGAATTCATTTCCAGGTGGCCCTCACTACAAGGAATATTAGGGGAAATCCTACAAACTAGAATGAAAATGGTAACAGAAATGTGGATCCACATGTAAAATGAAGACCGCTGGTAACAGTAATTATGTGGCTATATACATGATTGTTCAAAACAAAAGCTCAACCTTTTTAAAAAGATAATTGAGTAGTTGGGGGGCTGGGGGCAGGGTAAAGAGAGGTAGCACCAGTTAGAGGGCAAAGGTTGCCTCATGCTGCTTAAGGGTCAGCCCAGGTAGCCACTGCGCCTGCGCCTGCGCCTTAGGCTCACCACGCACTGCGTGCCCCTCCCCCCAACAATGCCTCCATCACCATAGAAACTACGCCTGAGCAGCTGAGCCTACCGGACTGGCTTCATGGAGGCCCCAAAGTCAGTTGTGGCGCCGTTGGTGGGGGCAGTGGTCCAGGGGACTAACTCCACTCGCTTTCTGGTTTTCAATACAAAAACAGCGGAGCTACTTACTCACCATCAATTGGAATTAACACAAGAGTTTCCAAAAGAAGGATGGGTGGAACAAGACCCTAAGGAAATTGTTCAGTGTTCCTTTGAGTGTATAGAGAGAACGTGTGAGAAACTTAATGAACTGAATATTGATCTATCCAACATAAAAGCAATAGGTGTCTGCAATCAAAGGGAAACCACCCTAATCTGGGACAAGTTAACTGGAGAGCCGCTCTACAATGCTGTGGTGTGGCTTGATCTGAGAGCCCAGTGCACCGTTCAGAAACTTAGTAAAAAAATTCCAGGAAATAACAACTTCGTAAAGTCCAAAACAGGCCTTCCACTTAGCACTTACTTCAGTGCAGTGAAACTTCGTTGGATTCTTGACAACGTGCAAGCAGTTCAAAAGGCTGTGGATGAAGGTAGAGGACTTTTTGGTACTATTGATTCATGGCTTATCTGGAACTTGACAGGAGGAGTTAATGGAGGTGTCCATTGTACAGATGTAACAAACGCAAGTAGGACGATGCTTTTCAACATTCATTCTTTGGAATGGGATAAAGAGCTCTGTGACTTTTTTGAAATTCCAATGAACATTCTTCCAAAGGTCTGCAGTTCTTCTGAGATCTATGGCAAAATGAAAGTTGGGGCCTTAGAAGGTATACCAATATCTGGTTGTTTGGGGGACCAGTCTGCTGCATTAGTGGGACAAATGTGCTTCCAGGAAGGACAAGCCAAAAACACCTATGGAACAGGTTGTTTCTTACTATGTAATACCGGTCGTAAGTGTGTATTTTCAGATCATGGTCTTCTGACCACAGTGGCTTACAAATTAGGCAGAGATAAGCCCGTGTGCTATGCACTGGAAGGTTCTGTTGCTATAGCTGGTGCTGTTATTCGCTGGTTAAGAGATAATCTTGGAATTATACAGACCCCAGAAGAAATTGAAACACTTGCTAAAGAAGCAGGTACTTCTTATGGCTGCTATTTCATCCCAGCCTTTTCAGGGTTATATGCACCTTACTGGGATCCCAGTGCACGAGGGATCATCTGTGGGCTCACTCAGTTCACCAATAAAAGTCATATTGCTTTTGCTGCATTGGAAGCTGTTTGTTTTCAAACCCGAGAGATTGTAGATGCCATGAACCGTGATTGTGGAATTCCACTCAGTCATTTGCAGGTAGATGGAAAAATGACCACCAACAAAATTCTTATGCAACTACAAGCAGATATTCTGCATATCCCAGTCATAAAGCCCACTATGCCTGAAACAACTGCCCTGGGAGTCGCCATGGCAGCAGGAGCTGCAGAAGGGGTGGATGTTTGGAGTCTTAAACCGGAGGATTTGTCAGCTGTTGTGATGGAACGGATTGAGCCACGGGTCAAATTCACAGAAAGTGAAAATCGTTATTCTACATGGAAGAAAGCTACGATGAAGTCAATGGGCTGGATTCCAACTCAGTCTCCTGAAAGTGATGATTCTGCTGCCTTCTCTAGTCTGCCCTTGGGGTTTTTTATAGTGAGTAGC
>PVKM010001014.1:0-87210 GCA_004027735.1 Carollia perspicillata
CCCCTCTGGTTACTCTCAGCCTGTTTTCCATTTCAATGTCTTTGGTTATATTTTGCTTGCTTGTTTGTTTTGTTGTTTATGTTCCTGTTAAAGGTGAGATCCTATGGTATTTGTCTTTCACCATCTGGCTTATTTCACTTAGCATAATGCTTTCCAGTTCCATTTGTTTTAATCCACTCATCTACTGAGGGACACTTGGACTGCTTCCAAATTTTGGCTATTGTAAATAATGCTGCTATGAACATAGGGGTGCGTATATTATCTTGAATTAATGTTTTGGGATTCTTAAGGTATAATCCCAACAGCAGAATGACTGGGTCAAAATGCAGTTCCATTTTTTAATTTTTTGAGGAAATTTCATACTGTTTTCTACATTGGCTGCACCAGTCTTCATTCCCACCAATAGTGCATTAAGGTTCCTTTCTCTGTATCCTCACTACCACTTGTTGTTTGTTGATTTATTAATGATAGCCATTTTGGCAAGTGTGAAGTGATAATCCCATTGTGGTTTTAATTTACTTCTGTTATGGCTAGGGATAGTGATCATTTTTTATGTCTATGAGCCATCTGCATTTTCTCCTTGGAGCAGTTTCTACTCAGGTCCTTTGTCCATTTTTCAGTTAGATTGTTTGTCTTCCTGGTGTTGAGTCTTATAAGTCCTTTATATATTTTGGAGCTTATTCTTTTGTCCAGTGTACAGTCGTCAAATATTTTCCCCCATACCATGGGCTCCCTTTCCATTGTGATGATGGTTTCTTTAGTCATGTGGGCGCTTTTTAATTTGATGTAGTGGGATTTGTTTATTTTTCCCTTGTTTCCCCTGCCCTAGGAGGTATATCATAAAACACATTGCTATGTGAGATATCCAAAATTTTACTGGTTATGCTTTCCTCTAGGATTTTTATGTTATTCCAACTTATATTTGTCTTTTGTCCATTTTGAGTTTACTCTGGTGTATGGTGTAAGTTGGTAGTCTAGTTTTATTCTTTCCATGTACCAGTTCAGTTCTCCTAACTCAATTTATTAAACATACTGTCCTTACTCCATTGTATGATCTTGTCTCCTCTGTCAAATATTAATTGACCATAAACTTGTGGGTTTATTTCCAGGCTTTCTTGTTCCATTGATCTATACATCTGCTCTTATACCAATACCAGATTGTTTTGATTACAGTGGCCTTGTAATATAGTTTGATATCACATATTGTGATCCCTCCAACTGTGTTCCTCATTCTCAAGATTCCTAAGGCTAATCAGGGTCTTTTTGGTTTAGTATAATTTTTTGATTATTTGTTTTAGACCTGTGACATATGCCATTGGTAGTTTAATAGGAATTGCTTTGTATGTATAAATAAGTTCTGGTTGTACAAACATTGTAATGATATGAAGTCTTCCAACCCATGAACAAAGTATATGCTTCCACATATTACTATCTTCCTCAAATTTTTTCTTTAGTGTACTGTAGTTCTCTGAGTACCAGTCTTTTGAGTCCTTCATTTAGTTTATTTCTAAGTACTTTATTTTTTGTTGCAACAGTAAATGGGATGGTTTTCTTAGTTTATCTTCATAATAATTCATTATTGATGTACAAAAACTGTACTTGACTAACAATTAAAATAAAATTAAATAAATATTTGTGTTCAACTTTAAAAAAAACAAAAAAACCCCATCAATTTCTGAGTATTTACTTTATATCCTGATACTTTGCCAAATTCATTTATTAGGTCTAGTAGTTTTTGGTGGAGGGTATAAGGATTTTTATGTACAAACTTATGGCTTCCATGAATAATAACAGTTTTACTTCTTTCTTTCCAATTTGGATGCCTTTTGATTTTCTTCCTCTTATGTGATCACTGTGGCCAGTACTTCCAGTACTATGCTGAATGAGGATGGTAAAAGTAGACATCCCAGTCTTGTTCCTGATCTTAAGAGTAACACTTTAATTTTGTCTGTTAAGTATGATACTGGCTGTAGGTTTTTTGTATATGGCCTTTATTATGTTGAAGTATGATCCATCTGTTGCCGCTTTGAGGAGAATTTTTATCATAAATGAGTGCTAGGTTTTATCAGATGCTTTTTCTGCATGTATTGATATGATCATGTGATTTTTATCTTTCATTTTGTTTATGTGATGTATCATGTTTACTTATTTGCAAATATTGTACCAACCTTACATACTTGGGGTAAATCTCACTTGATCATGGTGTATGATCTCTTAAATATATTGCTGGATTAGGTTTGCCAATATTTTGTTGAGGATTTTAGCAGCTACATTCACCAGGGATATTAACCTGTAATTTTCTTTCTTTGTTGTGCCTTTAACTGGTTTTGGATTTAGGATAATAATAGCCTCATAAAAAAAGCTTAGAAGTATTTCCTCTTCTTGAGTTTTTGAAGTAGTTTCAGAAGGATAGGTGTTAATTCTTCTTTGAATAATTGGTAAAGTTAAGATGTGAAGCTATCTGGTGCAGGGCTTTTGTTTGCTGGGAGTATTTTTATTGTTCTTTCAATTTCATTAGTTTTTACCCATCTATTAAACTTTTCTGCTTCTTCCTGATTCAGGTTTAGAATTTTTTTTCTAGAAATACATCCATTTTGCCCAGATTTTCCAAATTCTTGGTTCATAGTAATTTCTTACAATCCTTTGTATTTCTGTGGTACCAGCTGTTACTTCTCTTTCATTTCTGATGTTATTTGGGTAATCTCTTTTATTTTCTTGATGAGTTTGGTTAAAGGTTTGTCAATTGTGTTTATCTCGTCAAAGAACCAAGTCCTGGATTCATTGATCTTTTGAATTATTTGTTTTAGACTCTATGTTATTTAATTCTGCTCTGATCTTGATTATTTCCTTCCTTCTACTCATTTTGAGTTTTGTTTGTTGTTGTTTTTCTAGTTATTTTATTTTTTAAATATTTTATTTATTTATTTTTTAGAGAGAGGGGAAGGGAAGGAGAAAGAGTGGGAGAGAAACATCAATGTGTGGTTGTCTCTCATGTGTCCCCCACTGGGGATTTGGCCTGCAACCCAGGCATGTGTCCCAACTGGGAATTGAAAAAGCGACCCTTTGCTTCACAGGCCCATGCTCAATCCACTGAGCTACACCAGCCAGGATGTTTTTCCTAGTTATTTTAGGTGTAAGGTTAAGTTGTTTATTTGAGAATTTTGTATATTCTTAGGTAGGCATGTAATGCTATGAACTTTCTCTCAAGATTGCCTTTGCTGTGTCATACAAATTTTGGGTTGTTGTTTGTTTTTATTTGTTTCCAGGTCTTTTTTTATTTCTTTCATGATCTCGTGGTTAACCCATTAATTATTTAATAACATGCTATTTAGCCTTTGTATATTTGGATGCTTTTGCAGTTTTTTTATTGACTTTATTACTAGTTTCAAGTCATTGTGATCTGAGGAGATGCTTGCTATGACTTCAATTTTTTTGAAATTTTTAAGACTTATTTTGTGTCCTACCATGTCATTTATCTTTAAGAATAATCCCTGTGCATTTTATAAGAATGCATATTTTGCTGCTTTGATGAAATGTTCTGTAAATCCTAGTTAAATCCATTTGATCTAGTGAGTTGTTAAGGTAGTTGTTTCCTTGTTGATTTTTTGCCTGGAAGATCTATCCATAGGTGACAGTAGGGAGTTAAAATACCCTACACTAAATGTATTGTTCTCAGTCTCTCCCTTAAAGTCCTCCAATAATTTCTTTATATATTTAGGTGCTCCTATATTGGGTGAATATATGGGGAACCCCACCCCCACAAATGGAGTTATCTTCTGGTGGGTGAGCCCCTTGTAGTACAGGCTTCCCCTGCTAGGTTAGTGTTCCAGGAACCTATCTGTCTTAGTGTACCAGCTGGCATCGTTGTGAGAAGCTGAGTTGGGCTTCAGTTAATTTTTTTTGAAGACTGTTCCAATGAATTGCCCATGTCATGATGGATGATTTATGATTGCACCTTCCCACACCAAAATGAATGGTCAGCCGTTTTTTTTACCAAAAACAGCATAGCCCTCATGCCCCACTCTCCTTATTCAAATGATCACACCCTGACTGACTTTTTTGTTTTCCCAGATGAAGAATTCCTCAAAAGGAAATGTTTTGCCAATGTTTAAGAGGTGAAACAAACCCCCAAATGGCAGAATCACTAAAAGGCATCAGAATCAATAAGTGCCAAAACTATTTTAAGCAGTGGAAAACACAATGTCTCAATGGGTATATTGCATCGATTGGAGAGTACTTTGAAGGTGAATGAATTTGAAATATGTAAGAATGAATATTCATGCTATAAAAATAAATTTCATTTGATGGGGGGATCCTGCCTCATATGTTTATTAGAGTTATATCCTCCTGTTGGACTGATATTTTCAGTATTATGTAGTAACCTTCTTTGTCTCTTGTTATGGTCTTTGTTTTGAAATCTATTTTGCCAGATATAAATATTGCTACCCTAACTTTTTTTAAATCTCCATTTGCATGGAATATTTTTTTTCATCCCTTCACTTTCAGCCTATGCAAATCTTATTTTTTTTTTTGAGGTGGGTCTTTTGAAGACAACATATGGGTCATGTTTTCTTATCCACTCAGCTACCGTATGTCATTTGACTAGATCATTTAATCCATTTATATTTAAGGTTATTATTGATAGGTACTTATTCATTGCCTTTTTTCCCCTTTGTACCTGTGTTCCTCTCTCTGTTTTTTTTTTTTTCTTCTTCTTAAAGCAGTTCCTTTAGCATCTCTTGCAAATCCTGGTTTGGTGGAGATGTGCTCCTTTAGCCTTCTTTTGTCTGGGAAGCTCTTTATTTTGCTTTCCATTGTAAACAAAAGCCTTGCTTGATAGAGTAGTCTTGTTTGCAGGCCCTTGCTTTTCATTATTTTGAATGCTTCATGCCACTCCCTTCTGACCTACAGTCTTAGCCTTGAGAAATTAGCTGACAGCCTTTTTGGAACTCACTTGTAGGTAACTAACTGATGTTTCCCTCCTTCTCTTTCACTCTCCCTTCCCCTCTCTGTAAAATAAATAAATAAAGTCTTTAAAAAATAAAAATTAAAATCTGCAAAATAGAAAATCTTTAATAAAGAGTGTTGTTCTCAGAGGCATATTTTTATTCATAGGTTAAAATATGAACTAAAAAGTGTTCTTCTATTCTCTCTTCTATGTTACGTGTAAGTTCACCTCAATACACCTCTTCTTTGAAATTCAGAGTAATTACTAAGTTAGAGCAGTGAGTCGTGCTGTGATTTCAGGAACCAGTCAAACAAGCCTTATTCTTAAATATCCTTCCAAGTTTTGTCAGACATTCAAGATACATAAAAAAAACTCCAGTGTACTTCTACCAGCAGCTGTAATACTATAATATGAGTTTTATACAAAAGATATATTCAAAAAAGGTTATTCAAAACCTAAATTCACATTTGTAGAATATTATGAATAGACATTATATTATTGGAGAAAATCCAAGTAAGCTCTTGCACCTATAAGTAATGACAAAATAACCCAAATGCAAAAAATAGCCAAAGACTCTGACTTTATGAAAATTTATTTTGATCAGTTCTTATCTGTTTAGAGGTCATGGACCTTTTTAAAAGTATAATGAAATATAGGTCCATCTTTCCAGATAAAGTGTATCTATCTATATATACTTTACTGACATTTTTAGAGGTTTAATATACACATAAAGCCTGAGTTAAAACAACTCTAGGCATAGAAATGAATGGCAAATTAATTTCTATTTTCCACACCACTCCTTGAGCTCCAGACTTTATTTTCAGTTATCTATGGGAAGACTGTATTTAGGTGTACTAGAGTCACCTCAAATTGAACAGTCGTATCAAACTTGCCATTTAACCCATTTTCTTTTCTCAGTTAATGGATTCATCATCCATCTAGTCACCAAAATTAAAAACCTAAGGGTCATGTCAGAATCTCTATTTCTCTAAAAACTCACAGTTAAAACTAGACCCATGCATTCTACCTACATTTTATTTTATTTTATTTATTTTTAAAGAGGGGGAAGGGAATGAGAAAGAGTGGGAGAGAAACATCAATGTGTTGTTGCCTCTCATGTGTCCCCTACTGGGGACCTGGCCTGCAACACAGGCATGTGCCCTGACTTGGAATCAAACCAGCAACCCTTTGCTACACAGGCCCATGCTCAATCCACTGAGTTACACTAGCCAGGGCTCTATCTTCTAACTACAGCCTAAATCTATTCCCTCATTTCCATTTCCACTGCTGAGACCTGAACTGAAGCCCTCATTACATTTTACCTGATGAATTGTAGAAAGCTCTTAGTGTGGCCCTCTGCCTAATTTCTCCCATATTCATCATATCATCTACACCATTGACAATTATATTTCTAAAATTTGAATTTGCATATTGCATTCCCTTTCTGCTGCCTAAAGCAGTGATTTTTCAGAAATAAAATAAACAAATAAAATAAAAATCAGCAGACTCATGTTCGTTTTTCATGTGAGATATCTTCTGGATGCTCAACATATGAAAAAAGGATACAATTGCTACAAAATGCTACTTCCAAACTTGCTATATGGTGAATCTCCCTATGCATAGGGAGATTGTTAAAAGTAGCACCTATCAAAGACTCACTACACGCTTAATCAGGAACAATTTCCATGAGCAGGGCATAGAAATCAGTATTGTATGCAAATATCAGGTGATTTTTAAAAACAGGCAAGTTTTCAAAACACTGGTTGACTTGGATATCAAATATAAATGATTTAAAATGACACAAAAAGGGATATCAAAATTAGTCCCTGATTAATTTTTCTAAACTACTTTATTTCATACAGCATACATTATAACTGTATTAAGCATTATGCCAAGTGAAATAAACCAGGGAATAAAGACAAATACCATATGATCTCACCTTTAACAGGAACTTAAACAACAAAACAAACAGGCACGCAAAATATAACCAAAGACACTGAAATAGAGAACAGGCTGACACTGTCCAGAGGGGAGAGAAGAGGGAATTTCATGGAAAAAAGGAAGAGATTACAGGAACAAGTATAAAGAAGACATGGACAAAAACAAGGGGGAGAAATGGGAGAGAAGTGGGGAGCACTGGGGGGTGGGCTGTGATGAGAGTAAAAGACAGAAATTTGTAATTGAACAAAAATTTAAATAAAATTTAAAAAATGAAAAGAAACTTAAATTTAAAGTAAATTAATTCATAAAAAGGTAAAAAAAAAACTATTCACATTTATTTGAATTTTCCATGCCATTTTTCATCAATGTAGTTTTGTACTTTCAATTTTCTGTTCCCAGAATGTCTTTTTTAAAAATATATTTTATTGGAAACCAACAAGAGGTGGAAGTGGTGAACACCAAGATACTCGAAGGAGACTGCACCACTGAATCTAACAGGCATTCTACAATACCACAAACCCTGGGAGCCAGAACAAATCCATTTAAGAAGCAGAAGATATCAAGAAGATTCTCACAAACAATGAGAAGACAAAGAAACTATCCCCTAATGAAAGGAAAGGAGCAAGCCTCAGAAAGAATACTAAATGAAATGGAGGAAACTCAACTAACAGATATTGAGTTCAAAGCAATGGTTATAAGGAAGCTTCATGAGATCACAATAAACTACCAGAAACTACAGGAGAACTACAATGAACTCACCACAAACTATATTAACATGAAAAAGGAAATAGAAAACATAAACAAGGGCCAAGAGGAAATGAAGAATATAATTGCTGAACTGAAGAACACAGTGGAAGGAATCAAAAGCAGGATGGATGAAGGAGAAAGATTGGATCAGCGAGTTAGAGGACAAAGTAGAAAAAAACACCTAGAATGAGCATGTAAAGGAAAAAAGGCTGAGAAAGAATGAAGAGGGATTAAGAGAAATCCAAGACAATGTGAAACATAATAATATCTGTATAATAGGGATATCAGAAGGAGAAGAAGAAGAGCAAGGGATAGAAAATCTATTTGAAAAAGTAATGATGGAAAACTTCCCAAATTTGATGAGAGAAAAAGGTCACACAAATCCAGGAAACACAGAGAGTCCCAATCAAGAGGAACCCAAAGAGGCCCACTTCAAGACACATCATAATTAAAATGGCAAAATTCCAAGACAAAGAGAGAATCTTACAGGCAGCAAGGGAGAAGAAGGAAGTAGCATATAAAGGCGCCCCAATAAGGTTAGCATCTGACTTCTCAATGGAAACACTCTAAGCCATAAGAGAATGGCAAGAAATATTCCAAGTAATGAGAACCAGAGGCCTGCAACCTAGGCTGCTTTACCCAACAAGGCTCTCAACCAAGATAGAAGGCCAAATGAAGAGCTTCCAAGACAAAAGAAGTCTAAAACAATATGCATCCACCAATCCAGCACTGCAAGGGGTGCTCAAGGGACTACTCTAAGGAAAGGAAGGAAAAGAGAGAGACAGAGAGGAACATAGGTACAAAAATGACAATGAATAAGTACCTATCCATAATAACCTTAAATGTAAATGGATTACATGCTCCAATCAAAAGACACAGAATAGCTGAATGGATAAGAAAGCATGACCCACACATGTGCTGCCTACAAGAGACCCACTTCAGAACAAAAGACCTACACAGACTAAAAGTGAAGGGCTAGAAACAAATTTTCCAAACAAATTGACAGGAAAAAAAGCCGGGGTAGCAATACTCATATCAGACAAAATAGACTTAAAAAAAGCCATAAAGGGAGACTTAGAAGGTCACTTCATAATACTCAAGGAAAGAGTCCACCAAGAAGACACAAACATTGTAAATATATATGCACCCAACATAGGAGCACCCAAATACATAAAGAAAATCTTAGAGGACTTCAAGAAAGATATTGATAGCAACACAGTTATAGTAGGGGATTTTAACACCTCACTGTCAAAAATGGACAGATCTTCCAAACAAAATATCAACAAAGATATTGTGGCATTGAACAATGCCCTAGATGAAATGGACTTAACTGATTTATACAGAGCCCTGCGTTCAAAAGAAGCTGAACACATATTCTTTTCAAATGCACATGGAACATTTTCAAAGATAGACCACAGGCTAGGACACAAACCAAACCTCAACAAATTAAAGAAAATTGAAATCATACCAAGCATTTTCTCTGACCACAAGGGAGTGAAATTAGAAACTAACTCTGAGGGGAAAACCCCAAAGCACTCAAAATCATGGAGATTGAATAGCATGCTATTAAACAATGAATGGGTCAAGAATGAAATTAGGGAAGAAATCAAAAAGTTTCTGGAAACAAATGAAAATGGACACACAACAACCCAAAACTTATAGGACACAACAAAGGCAGTCCTGAGAGGGCAGTTCATAGCAATACTGGCCTACCTAAAAAAGATAGAAACATTTCAAGCAAACAGCCTAACCCTACACCTACAAGAACTTGAGGAACAACAACAAAGACAGCCCAGACCTAGTAGAAGGAAGTAAATAACCAAGATCAGAGCATAATTAAATGACATAGAGACTAAAAGCACAATACTAAGGATCAATTAATCCAGGAGCTGGTTTTTTGAAAAGATATACAAAATTGACAAGCCTAAAATATATTTTATTGATTATGCTATTACAGTTTTCCCAACCCTCCCTCAAATAAACAATATTGTCTTTTCTCATGTTACACATCTGTTGCCTATCTTCCTATCCTTGAAGAACCAGAGCAACGGTCAACTTTTCTGTGAAACATTCCCTCTTTCTTTATAGAACTTAACATGTTATATAACAGTCTCTGCCAGCAGCTTGATGGAAAGTACAATGTTTGATTTCTATTTGTATTTGTAACATATAACAAAATATCCAATACATAATAACCACTCAATAAATATGTGTTAAATATTGAATGAGTGAATTCATGAATTCATAAATAAATAAATGAATAAATTGATTAATAAAAACAACCAAAAATGGCAAATATCATACTTTACAGAAATATAATATAATTATTTGCCACAAAGAAGACATAGCACTTACATTATTTTGACTGTAATTTTCTTTAAAACAGTCACTTTGATATAAATAATGTCTATATTTATATAAATAATTATTTATATATCAAATATAATTTGATATAAATAATGAATATATGGATGTGGGACAACATTGATGTATAACCCAGATGAAGTTAGTTAACATTTGAAGTACTCTTAGTCAGATACTCACATTCCTATGGTGGATATTTATTATTCCAAGAATATGCTCCAAGTTTTTCTATCTAAACATACAACATGGTTTGTTTTTATTTTATTTTTTATTAAATTCATTGGGGTAACATTTGTTAATAAAATTATACATGTTTCAAGTGTACAATTCTATGATACATCATCTGTATATATGGAAAACAGTCTGGAGGCTCCTTAAAATGAAGAATATAGTTACCATATCACCCAGTAATCCATCTTCTGGCTATCTTTCCCAAAATTTTGAAAACATTTATTTGCAAACATATGTGCACTCTTATGTTCATTGCAGCAATATTCATGGTGGCCAAGACATGGAAAAAAACAAAGTGACTTTTTAAAAATATGGTTTATTGATTATGCTATTACAGTTTGTCCCAATTTTCCCCCTTTGTATGCCTCCACCTGGTATCTCCCATACCCTCCATCATTTTCCCCCTTAGTTCATTTTCATGGGTCCTGTATATAAGTTATTTGGCTACTCCATTTCCTATACTATTCTTAACATCCCCCCTGTTTATTTTTTACCTACCAATTTATACTTCTTAGTTCCTGAACTTTTCCTCCATCTTTCCCCTTCCCCTTCCCAACTGATAACCCTCTAAATGATCCCCCTAACTATGATTCTGTTTCTGATCTGCTTGTTTGCTGAATTTGTTTATATTCAATTTTTGATAGTTGTGGATTTATTGCCATTTTAATGTTCATAGTTTTGATCTTCTTCATTTTCTTAAATAAGTTCCTTTAACATTTTATACAATAATGGCTTGGTGATGATGAACTCCTTTAGCTTTACCTTATCTGGGAAGCACTTTATCTGCCCTTTCATTCTAAATGATAGCTTTGCTGGATAGAGTAATCTAGGTTGTAGGTCTTTGTTTTTCTTTTTTTAACTTTTCTTTTCTTGAATATATTTTATTCACTATGCTATTACAGTTGTTCTATTTTAACCCTTTCATTCTCCTCTACCTTGCACACCCCTTACCACCCATATTTCCCCCTTTAGTTCATGTCCATGTGTCATACATATCATTTCTTTGGCTTCTACATCTCCCATACTATTATTACCCTCTCCCTGTCCATTTTCCACCTACCGTCTATGCAACTTATTCTCTGTACCTTTTCCCCCTCTCTCCTCCCACTCCACTGTTGCTAACCCTCCATATGATCTACATTTCTGTGGTTCTGCTCCTGTTCTAATTGTTCACTTAGCTTGTTTTTGTTTTGTTTTAGGCGTGGTTGTTAATAATTGTGAGTTTGCTGTCATGTTGCTGTA
This sequence comes from Carollia perspicillata, assembly GCA_004027735.1. NCBI lineage: Eukaryota > Metazoa > Chordata > Mammalia > Chiroptera > Phyllostomidae > Carollia > Carollia perspicillata. The sequence continues at coordinate 11,474 of PVKM010001014.1, forward strand.
CATATTTTTATCTTCTTTTTCTTAGATAAATCCCTTTAATGTTTCATCTAATAAGGGCTTGGTGATGATGAAATTCTTTAATTTGACCTTATCTGAGAAACACTTTATCTGCCCTTCCATTCTAAATGAAAGCTTTGCTGGATAGAGCAATCTTGGATGTAGGTCCTTTTATGACTTTGAATACTTATTTCCAACCCCTTCTTGCCTATAAGGTCTCTTTTGAGAAATCAGTTGACAGTCTTATGGGAACTCCTTTGGAGGTAACCATCTGGTTTTCTCTTGCTGCTTCTAGGATTCTCTCCTTCATTTTAATCTTGGCTAATGTAATTATGATGTGTCTTGGTGTGTTCCTCCTTGGGTCCAACTTCTTTGGGACTCTCTGAGCTTCCTGGACTTCCTGGAAGTTTATTTCCTTTGCCAGATTGGGGAAGCTCTCCTTTATTATTTGTTCAAATACCTTGTCCACTTGTTGCTCTTCCTCTTTCCATTCTGGTACCCCTATAATTCAGATATTGGAACATTTAAAGATGTTCTGCAGGTTTCTAAACCTCTACCCATTTTTTAAATTCTTGTTTCTTCATTCTTCTCTGATTGGATGCTTTTTTCTTCCTTCTGGTCCACACTATTGATCTGAGTCCCAGTTTCCTTCTCATCACTATTGATTCCCTGTACAATTTCCTTTATTTCATTTAGCATGGCCTTCATTTTTTCATCTAATTTGCGACCATATTCAACCAATTCTGTGAGCATCCTGATTACTAGTGTTTTGAACTCTGCATCTAATAGGTTGCTTATCTCCATTTTGTTTAGTTATTTTAGAGGATACTTCTGAGAATACCTCAGTTTCTTCTGCTTCTCCAACCCCCGCTGACCAGAAATTGTGTGGACTTGTCTTCCTGAATCTGGAACCCTGGATTGGATGGTATGGTATGAGGTTGGGATCCCTCACTCCTGAAGCATCAATCCTGAGTTTTATGTACAACATGGGGGTGTGGGGCCACCCATTCCATGTTTCAGTGCCTCTCTGTGCCTCTTTATGTTTCCACCTTCTTACCCATCTGGATGAATTTAGCTAATTTAATTCTTTTGTTGTTGGACTTCCATACAGCTCGATTTTCTGATGATTCTGTGTGATATTTGTTTTATAATATAGTTGTAATTTTAATAATTTCTTAATTTCCCCTGTTATTAGACATTTCAGTTGTTTCTGATGTTCAGATATTGTAATGCATTAAAGACTAATTTTTTTTCTGTACATGGCATTGTTTACTTATATAGTGTTCCAGATGTGAAATTACTGGGTCAATTGGAATGAAGATATATATGGAAGGTAGACATTATTAGGGAATCTTTTCAAAAGCTAGGGAATCCTGATAGATATCTAGCCTTATGATATGATGTTATTTTAAATCCCAACAATTACCTCATTACATGAACCTGGAAACATTTCCAATACATGTTTTTGTTCTAAACTACTAATTATACTCTTGAACTTTGAAATTAAGATAATTTTTGTGAAGAAATGGATGAATTTGAATATTTGTCTTTAAGAATGTGTCACCAAATTGCCAAGGCAATGTCTTCATTATGTTTAAATTTAGTATTGTTCTATTTACTCCTATTTCCCTGATATAGTCACTACATTAAGTATTAAAATGCCTGCATTTCTTTTTACTGACTTAATCCTTAAACAATTTGAATTTCCCCTGGGGGTTCTGGAAACAGTTTACTGCAGCACATTTGCCATGTAGTGGCTAAAGTTGGAAATTGAAGACTTACACCCTCTCCAATTGGGGGAAGACAGTGCCTGTTTTTCACAAGAAATCCATAGGGGTGAATATGCTACAAATTCTCAATAAGAGTCAGTAAGAATGGGTAGAATCACTTTACAGGGTTTACTCATGTTCAGTTGGTAGAAGATTTTATTCTAAAAGGAGGACAGGGTCAGAGAAAACCATACAGATCTTTTCTACAGCAAATGGTATCTCATCCTTATTTCCAAACACACATTTTTTTCTCATTGAATTAAAGTTCAAAGGAATATAGCAGGAAGCTCTGAAGTCTACAACAAATCATCAAGGGCACCATAATACTGGGTGTGGAAGAAAGAAAAATATCTCACTGAGCTTTCAATGCTGGGAGTTTAGTAGATGACTAAGATGAAAAAAGATCTTTTATTTACAGTTTCATAAAGTTTCTTTCTCCATATTTGTAGTCTCTGTGAGTTAATTTCTAGTTATATAGAATGTGTGTTGAAACAAGCACATTTGCCCCCATTTGCTCTTCCTTAGAATTAGATATACCTGGTAACTTTCTCTCTGCTCTTTAACTTTTTCAAATTACCCCAACCTAATTGAATGACATATAATTCTGATAATATAGGGCATACTTATTATGGAAGAGTTTCTCTCCAAAGGTAAACAATGAAGATGGTAAGATTTTGGAGTAAATTAAGTAAATAAATGTAAAGGGGTAAGTGAAGTAAAAAAGGGATAGGGTGTCTGGGTGGAAGAGTATTATTTCAAAAATACATTGTAAAAACTGCTAAGAGCTGAGCTGGTGTTCATATTTGTCAGGATTTTTCCCCATTCAGACATATAGAAAAATTTTAAAAAATATTAAAGAGTATGTTAAGTTACAGATAGTGAAATATGTTCAATAGTAGAATATTTATCAAGCAACATTGAGCTTAAATTATTTCCAAACAGCCAGTTATACATATCAATTACATACATTTTCAAACTATAAAATAACACATCCTAATGTGGAGAAAATGAAAAAGTCCTCACATCTCCACCTCAAAATCTTTTGATATATGTGTTCCAAAATTATTCATTCTGTTATTTATTCATTTGACAATTACTTTGTCACTTTATTTTGAATTGCTATACTTAAAAATAAAAAAAAAACAGGGTCCAGCAGAAGTAAGGTTTGCTTGAGTGTTGTTGATAAGGTATTAATATATGGGTAGTAATTCATAGTTTTCATTTGAACATTTCACCTAAAAAGGTCACATATTACAGAATCATATGGTTATGATCTTTTAATAAAAAAGGGTGTTATTTGTGCCAGACCCTGTATATAGCTTTGGACTCAGTAGATCTAATGCTTACAATTTACTACTAGATTAAAATAATGAAAGTATGATAAGATATGATTGTCAGTATATTCATTGCAACAATGAAATGGCAAGACTATAAGTTATCTATCAACTGCAGTAATGGCAAATTAATTAAACTAATTATATGAGTTAAAATTTTATTACTACAATGGAACAGTATGTGCCTATTGAAAAAAGGAAGCAGAGTTCTGCATGTTGGCATAGACAGCTCTGCAAGTTGTAATAATTGAAAGCAAGGTAATTGATCTACTATTTTAAACATTAAAGCTTATACACACATATGTAACTGTATGATGCTAAACATTCATTATGATAATTTTCCACTGCTGGAGGTTACTTAGTGCAAGAATTAAAACCAAAACAATGTTTAACAAGATTACAAAACTCTTTAAGGTCATCAAAGCCTAATTTATGAAAGCCTGATATGTATTGTAAGTTTACTTCATCTCTGAAGATGGAACAATATAAAGAAATATCAAGTATTTAACCTTATTTTGATATTTTTATTTATTTATTTTTAGAGAGAGGGAAGGGAAGGAATAAGGGAAGGAGAGAAACATCAACGTTGTGGTTGCCTCTCATGCACTGGGGACTTGGTCTGCAACCCAAGCATGTGCCCTGACTGGGAATCAAACCCACAACCTTTTGGTTTGCAGGCCCATGCTCAATCCACTGAGCTACACCAGCTAGCCAGAGCTAATCTTACTTTGTAAAAAATGATATTTCAAGGTAATCATGTCTGGAAGTATGGTAATATTTTGAGGGGATGGCCTAGGGCTCTAGGATTTGTTTTTGGCATTCAAAATGAGAATCTAATTCAGGTCCTCAAGTTTGCAGCCAGAACTCTCTTTTTTAAAAAGATTTTATTTACTTATGTATCTATAGAGAGAGGGGGAAAGAGGGAGAAAGAGAGGGAAACATTGGTGTAAGAGATACACCAATCAGCCTGCAACCCAGGCATGTGCCTTGACCGGGAATTGAACCAGTGCCCTTTTAGTTTACATTCTGGCACTCAATCCACTGAGCTACTCCAGCCAGGGCATCCAGCACCCTCTCATCTATGCTTCTACACTTCATTACTTGAGCACCTGATTCCATTATTTTGCTTATACTCACTACAATTAATATTTATCAAAGGAGATTCAGTACATAATACTGATTGCTTACTTAGTTACATGCAATATGGTAAGTACTTATTAATCTTCACAACTATCTTGTGAGATAGGTACTAGTATGATTATCACTTTACAAATAAGACAACACACTTCCATGGCCAACCTCATGGTGACCTCTCCAAGCAACACATCTATGACTTTGATTCACTTCTCTTTCTTCTTTTACCAAACTGATTCTTCTCTATGCATTATTCCTTCAGGAGCATGCACATTTTCCAATGGGATCAAGTAATCTGTATAAAGGCATTTATGCTTTTGGAAGTTAACAGGTCACCCTTTTTTGAGAACATTTACTCATACAACAGAAGTTTATGCAGACATGACATACAATATATTTAGTCACTCACTAACTGTCCAATTGATATGACAGGCACTAGAAATCTCTATTTTCCTGGAACTTATGATTTTGTGTAGCATAAAAACATCAATAAAATAATTCACATGAGCATATAACTTTAAACTCTGATAAATGCTATGAAAATAAAGCAGAATGACTTACAGCCAAGATGGAGGTATAGGTAGATATAATTTACCTCCTTGCAAAACCAAAAGAAAGGCAACAACAAACTTAAAAACAAAAAAATAAGTAGAACTGCCAGAAAACCAAAATCGGTGGAAGGCCAACAACCAAGAAGTTAAGAAGAAATATTCATCCAGACCAGTAGGAGGGGTGGACATGGGCAGCTGGGGTGGAGTGAACATGTGTCAAGGTGGTGGCTGGCAGAGAGGACAGTCCCACATTTGCATGTGGACAAACAAGGAGGAACACCTGGGAAGGAACACAGACCATGCAACCCAGGGTTCCAGCATGGGGACATAAAGTCTCAAAACCTCTGATTGAAAAAACCTGTGAGAGTTGAGGCAGCAGGAGAAACTCCTAGCCTCACAAGAGAATTCATTGGAGTGATCTTCAGGGTCCTAGAATGTACACAAAACCACCCAAATGGGAATGAGCACCAGAAGGGCCCAATTTGCTAGTGGGTAGTGGAGGAAGTGGCTGAAAGCTGGCCAAGAGCCGACCAAGCAACATTGTTTCCTCTCAGACCACTCCCTTGCATACAGTGCCACAACCAAGTGATATGGGTTGCCCCAACCTGGCAAATACCTAAGGCTCCACCCCTTACCATGTAACAGGCATGCTGAGGCAAAAATATGGCCCAAATGAAAGAACAGGTCAAAGATGCAGGAAAAAATACAACTAAGCTATGAAGAGATAGTCAACTTATCAGATGCAGAGTTCAAAATACTGGTAATCAGGATGCTCACAGAAATGGCTGAATGTGGTCGCAAACTAGAGGAAAAAGTGAAAGCTATAAAAAGTGAAACAAAGGAAAATATACAGGGAAAAACAGTGAAAATAAAGAAAATTAGGTTCAAATGAATGTTTTGGACCAGAGGGAAGATATAACCATTCAACCAGAACAGAATGAAGAAATAAGAATTCAAAAAATGATAAGAGGCTTAGGAATCTCCAGGACATTTCAACATCTAAATGGTAGGGGTGCCACAAGGAGAAAAGGAAGAGCAATTCACTGAAAACTTACTTGAAAAACTAATGAAGAAGAACTTCCTCAATCTGGCAAAGGAAATAGTCTTCCAGGAAGTCCAGAAAGCTCAGAGAGTCCAAAACAAGTTGGACCCAAGGAAGTACACACCAGGGGACATCATAATTACATTATGCAAGATGAAAGATGAGAGAATCTGAAAAGCAGCAAGAGGAAAGGAGAGAGTTACCTACAAAGGAGTTCCCATGAGACTATCAACTGGTTTCTCAAAAGAAACCTTACAGGCAAGAAGGAGCTGGCAAGAAGTATTCAAAATCATGAAAGGCAAAGACCTACATCCAAGATTACTCCATCCAGCAAAGCTATCATTCAGAATAGAAGGGCAGATAAAAGGCTTCCCAGGTAAGGCAAAGTTAAAGGAGTCCATCATCACTAAGCCCTTATTATCTGAAATGTAAAAAGGGACTTAACTAAGAAAAATAAGATAAAAAATATGAATAGTCAAATGATAACAAACTCACAACTATCAATAATCAAGCCTAAAAACAAAAACAAAAACAAAAATGAACTAAGCAAACAAGTACGATAGGAACAGAACCAGAGAAAAACAGGTCACATGGAGGGTTATCAGTGGAAAGGGGCAAGAGGTGAATGGGGAAAAAGGTCCAGGGAATAAGAAGCATCAATGTTAGATACAAAATTGACAGAGGGAGGTTAAGAATAGTATGGGAGAGGGAGAAGCCAAAGAATTTATATGTATGACCCATGGACATAAATTAATGTGGGGAAATGCTGGTGGGAGGAGGGGTGCAGAGTGAAGGGTTATAAAGGGGAGAAAAAAATGAGACAACTATAATAGCTTCATCAATAAAATATGTTAAAAATAAAGCAGCATGATCAGTGACATTCTGGTAGATTAGATATGGCATTTCTTGGGAAATAAAATTTATCTCAACATTTGAAGGATAAGTAGAAATTATCCTAAACTGGGGGTGAGGAAAATCCCTTCATGAAAACAGCAAGGGAAAGGCTCAAGTGTGGGTGGATGCCTAGTGATCCAAGAAGAAAAAAGGCCTGAGTGACTAGAATACAGAGCACTACACTGAGAGTGGTGAGTGAAAAGACTGCAGAGGTATGGAGGGACCAAAACTCATATGCATCCTGGGGAAAATAAACAGAAAATTAAGTAATTAAGCAAATAATTAAAAATCATTTTATTAAGTACAAACAATGAGATAAATGCTATAGGGACATGAAAATAGAACATGTAAAACATGCTTTGAGATTCAGGAAGGACTTCCCAGAAATGAGCTATGAAGGATTACTATACATTAGCTTAAATAAGAGGAGGTAGAGGTGTTAATAGTGCTTTAGGTAGAATGGACAACAAAGGCCTACAGATCACAAATAGTATGTTAAATCTAAGGAAATGAGGGAGGCTTTATTAAAATGCAAATTTAAAATGCTGAATTTGCTTGACAGTGGGAGGGGTTTGCAGGGCCAACAGTAGTTGTAGGGAAAAGACTCTTGGGATCACTCTGGCTGAAACTAGATGAACAATGGCAGTGGAAACAGGAGAAGAAAAGAAGGGACTGTTTACAGATATTAAACAGGAACAATGACTGCCTGATGAAATGCTATAGAGAAATAATAAGAAAGACAAAGAAGCCAGGTTTCTCACTGCAATTATTTGTTGCTTGAAAATGTTGTTTATTATGTTATAATGAAGAAGAAATAAAATAGGAAGTAAGACTTTAAGGAATTTAATTTGGGATTTGTTAAGTGTTATGCATCAATGGAGCCTTCATATGAGCATGTTTAGAAAGATGGTCAGGGAAGACCATCTGGACTAAGTTGGACGGGGAAGAAATTAATGACAGGAGGGAGAAAATAAAGGGCTAAAATTTACTGGGTGTGCCCATAAGTTGAAGAACAAGTGTAATGAGTATTCCTATGGGATGTCTTACTCATCTCAAGAGGACAATTCCAATATTTCCTCTGAGGCCCTAACACTGTCTGTCCTCGGACCTTACTCATTTTGTGGAACCACACCATGAAGTGTATAGTATGGCACAAAATTACTTGAAATCTCAAGTAAGAAATTCACTAGATACCAAGTAAGTGTGCAACATCTTATGAAAATGACATTAAATGTGCAGCCTCTGAAGAAGAGAATCAAAAGCAAGCAAATAAACATGCTTCCCATGCTTCTTAGCCTCAGAACTCTGGAATAGAGTATCTAAATAAATGTCAATAAAGGATCTTGAACTTTGTCCTTTAGTTCTCTTATTTCCAAAGACTTAATTTCTCCAGTTTCAGAGGTACAATAATTTCACAAATGCTTTATTTGTCAAATATTATCTCCCAGTTAAAATTTGAATTCCAAGAAGTGCATGTTGAATTGGAAAAAAAAATCTGAGTTAGTTGTCCTGAAAACAAATATAGAATAAATATATTAATCAAAATAAACTGTTAAGTCATCATTTACCAGTCAAATTGAAGGCAATTATATTATTGTTCTATTGTGGTGGATTAGTTAAAGTAATATCATGATTCAAATTCTCAGTGTGATGATGAAGAGTTAAAATAGATTTTGCAAATCTATTTTAACATATTACTTCTTTAAATTTGTGGTTTAAAATTTTGGGGCATGTGTCTACTTCCACATTTCTGCTGTATGTAAAAGGATTATTCATTAAGGTTTTTAAAATCTCTTCCTTTAGTTTCAATGGTTATGGAGAGCCTAAGATCATATTCTGATGCTTTCATCTTTATCCAAAACATAAAAATTATATCTGTGGATCGTCTTCCCTATTAATCCTAATTTAGAGCCATAGCAAACATAATTAAAGAGTAAACAGTTCAGCATACATGATTTATATGAAGTCACAAAGACCAGAAATTACAAATTGGAAATTCTCTACAAGAGAATAAATTGAGCTTTTTGGTATGTACAGATTAAGGATAAAATTCATTTTCTTAACCTCAATTTCAGAATCTTGACAAGGGCATGAAACAAACATGCGAAGTTGTCTCTAATAGAAGTATAGTATTATCACAGGATTTCCCACAGAAAGGCCAGTAAGGAATGCCAAATAAAAGTGTTTTTTTTTTCAAAATGTTTGAGCTCAGTCCTATTTGACAAGATTCCTAAACATGCATAAGAAAAGTCTAGTGTCTGAACAATGAATTTCCAGGAAAACAATTATATAATTATCCTCACGTGTACCAAATAAATTAAAATATCTGGGATAAGAAATAATCATTTAACAACTTTACAAGGTGATTTTTTTCTTTATTGTTATTCAGGTATGGTTGTCTCCATTTTCCCACCACCACTTCCCCCCACCTCAACCATCCCCACTCCCAACACTCGATCCTACCCCTCTTTGTTTTTGTTCATGTGTCCTTTATACATGTCTCTGAAAACTCTTCCACCCTTTTCCACCTATTATCCCCTCCCACCTCTCCTCTGGTTACTGTCAGTTTGTTCTTAATTTCCATGTCTCTAATTATATTTTCTTTGCTTGTTCGTTTTGTTGATTAGGTTCCATTTAAAGGTGAGATCATATGGTATTTGTCTTTCACCACCTGGCTTACTTCATCTTGGCATAATGCTCTCAAGATCCATCCATGCTGTTGCAAAGAGTAGGAGCTCCTTCTTTCTTTCTGCTGTATAGTATTCTATTGTGTATGTTATAAGGTGAATTTTATCTATACTATTTACTAAAATGTTTGTGTGTATTAGTTTAGAAGGAATTGCAAAACAGAAAGTTGTAATCTTGTGATAACCATTTTTGTAGATGCCTACTTTTTCAACTTTCTATGAAATTTTTATTTTGTGGATATATATATATATATATATATATAAATTTTTTTCCTTTAATTTTTTAATTTTAATTTTTTTCCTTTAATTTTTGTTCAAGTACAGTTTTCTCTCTTTTACACCCATCACAGCCCACCCCCCAGTGCTCTCCATCTCCCTCCCATTTCCACCCCCCTTCGTTTTTGTCCATGAGTCTTTTATAATTGTTCCTGTAAACCCTTCCTATGTTTCCCCTGAAATTCCCTCCACTCTCCCTTTTTGTTACTGTCAGCATGTTTTCTATTTCAATGTCTTTAGTTATATTTTTATGGCTTGTTTGTTTTGTTGTTTAGGTTGCTGTTAAAGCTGACATCATATGTTATTTGTCTTTCACCACCTGACTTATTTCACTCAGCATAATGCTTTACAGTCCCAACCATGCTGTTGCAAAGGGTAGGAGCTCCTTCTTTCTTTTTGCTGCATAGAATGCTATTGTGTAAATATACCAATTTTTTTGATCCATTCACTTACTGATGGGCACCTAGGTTGCTTCCAACACTTGGATATTGTAAATGGTGCTGCTATGAATATTGGGCTGCATAGGTTCTTCTGGATTAGTGTTTCAGTGTTCTTAGAATAGAATCCTAGCAGTGGAATTGCTGGGTCAAAAGACACATCCATTTTTAGTTTTCTGAGAAAATTCCATACTGTTTTCCATAGTGGTTGTACCAGTCTGCACTCCCACCAACAGAGAACTAGGGTCCTCTTTCCTCCACAACCTCTCCAACACTTGTTGGTTTTTGCTTTGTTTATGATGGCCATTTTGACCAGTGTGAAGTGCTATCTCATTGTGGTTTTATTTTGCATCTCTCTGATAGCTAGCAGATATTGAGCATCTTTTCATGTGTCTCTGGATCCTCTGTATGTCCTCCTTGGAGGAGTGTCTGTTCAAGTCCTTTGCCCGCTTTTTAATTGGGTTGCTTGTCTTCTTAGAGTGGAGATGTGTAAGTTCTTTGTGTATTTTGGATATTAAACCCTTGTAAGAGGAATCATTGACAAATATGTTTTCCCATAGAGTTGGTTCTCTTTCAATTTTAGTACTGTTTTCTTGAGCCATGCAGAACCTTTTTGTTTTGATTAGATCCCATTTGCTTATTCTTTCCTTTATGTCCCTTACTCTAGGGGACGTAGCAGTAGAAAAATTGCTGCGTGAAATATCTGAGATTTTTCTGCCTATGTTTTCCTCTAGGACTTTAATAGTGTCACAGCTTATATTTAAGTCTTTTATCCACCTTGAAGTTATTTTTGTGTATGGTGTAAGTTGGTGCTCAAGTTTCATTGTTGTTTTGCATGTAGCTGTACAGATCTCCCAACACCATTTGTTGAAGAGGTTATTTTTTTCTACTTTATGCTTCTTTCACCTTTGTCAATTATTAATTGCCCATAGAGACTTGGGTTTATCTCTGGGGTCTCTGTTCTTTTCCATTGGTCTATGTGCCTGTTTTTATGCCAGCACCAGTCTGTTTTGTTTACAGTGGCCTTGCAATAAAGTTTGGTATCAGGTATTGTGATCCCTCATACTTTGCTCTTCTTTCTCAAAATTGCAGCTGCTATTCAGGGTCATTTATGGTTCCATACAAATTTTTGAAGTGCTTGTTCTGTCAATGTGAAATATCCCATTGGTACTTTAATAGGTATTGCATTGAATCTGTAAATTGCTTTGGGTAATATGGACATTTTGATGATGGTAATTCTTCCAATCCATGAACACGGTATATGTTTCCATTTGTTTGTGTCTTCCTTGATTGCTATCTTCAGTGTTGTGTAGCTTTCTGCATACAGGTCTTTCACCTCCTTGGTTAGGTTTATTCCTAGGTATTTTATTTTTCTTTTTGCTATATCGAATGGGATTTTTTTCTTGATTTCTGCTTCTGCTGTTTCATTGTTGGTATACAAAAATGCCTTAGATTTCTGGATATTGACTTTGTATCCTGCCATTTTGCCAAATTCACTTATTAGGTTGAGCAGTTTTTGGGTGGAGTCTATAGGATTTTCCATGTACACTATAATGTCATCTGCAAACAGTGACAGTTGTGTTTCCTTTTTCCAATTTGGATGACATTTATTTCCTTTTCTTGTCTAATTGCTGTGGCTAAAAATTTCAATACTATTTTGAATAGAAGTGGTGAAATTGGACAACCTCGTCTTCTTTCTGACCTTAGTGGAAAAGATTTTAGTTTTCGCCCATTGAGTATGATGTTGGCTGTAGGTCTCTCATATATGGCCTTTATTATGTTGAGGAATGCTCCGTCTATTCCCACTTTGCTGAGTGTTTTTGTCATAAGTGGTTGCTGTACCTTATCAAATGTTTTTTTGGCATCTATTGATATGATCGTGTGATTTTCCTCTTTGCTTTTGTTCATATGATGTATTACATTTATTGATTTCCAAATATTGAACCTTCCTTGTCTCCCTGAGATCAATCCTACTTGGTCATGGTGTATGATCTTTTTAATGTGTTGTTGGATGCGGATTGCCAATATTTTGTTTAGGAATTTAGCATCTGTGTTCATCAGCAATCTTGGCTTGAAGATTTCTATCTTTGTTGTCTTTATGTGGTTTTGGCATTAGGATGATGCTGACCTCATAAAAAGATTTTGGGATTCTTACATCTTCTTGCATTGTTTGGAAAAGTCTGTGAAGGAGAGGGGATAGCTCTTCCTTAAATACTTTGTAAATTTCTCCTGTGAAACTATCTGGTCCAGGGCTTTTGTGTGTCAGGAGTTTTTTGATTACTGCTTCGATTTTATCTGCTGTTATGGGTCTGTTCAGGTTTTCTGCTTCTTCTTCATTTAGCTTTGGAAGATTATATTTTTCTAGAAATTTGTCCATTTCACCTACGTTTTCAAATTTCTTAGCATACAGTTCTTCATAGTTTCTTACAATGCTTTGTATTTCTGTGGTGTCAGATGGAATCCTTAATCTTTCATTTCTGGTTGTGTTTATTTGGGTCCTCTCTTTTTTCTATCTTGTTGAGCCTGCTAAAAATCTTGTCAATTTTGTTTAATTTTTTAAAAAAAAACATCTCCTGGATTCATGGATCCTTAGAATTGTGCTTTTCATCTCTATGTCACTTAATTCTGCTTGGATCTTGGTTATTTCCTTCCTTCTTCTACCTCTGGGCTGTGTTTGTTGTTGTTCCTTGTGTTCTTGTAGGTGTTGGGTTAGGTTGTTTATTTGAAATGTTTCTATCTTTTTTAGGTAGACCTGTATTGGTATGAACTTCCCTCTCAGGACTGCCTTTTGTATATCCCATTGGTTTTGGGTTGTCATAAGTTTATTTTAATTTGTTTCCAGAAATTTTTGATTTCTCCCCTAATTTCATTATTGACCCATTCATTGTTTAATAGCATGCTATTCAATCTACATGATTTTGAGTATTTGGAGTTTTTTCCTTGATTTGGTTTCTAGTTTCAGTCCCTTGTGAGCAGAGAAAATGCTTGGTATGAATTCAATTTTCTTGAATTCTTGAGGCATGTTTTCTGTCCTATCATGTGGTCTATCTTTGAAAAAGTTTCATGTGCATTTGAAAAGAACGTGTATGTAGCTTCTTTCGGATGCACAGCTCTATGTATATTAGTTAAGTCCATTTCATCTAGAGCCTTGTTCAATGCCACGATATCTTTGTTGATACTTTGTTTGAAAGATCTGTCTATTTTTGACAGTGGGGTGTTAAAATCTCCTACTATAATAGTGTTGCTGTCAATATCTTTCTTGAAGTCCTCTAAGATTTTCTTTATACATATGGGTTCTCCTATTTTGGTTGCATATATATTTACAATGTTTATGTTTTCTTGATGGATTCTTTCCTTGAGTATCATGAAATGACCTCTGGGTCTCTCTTTATGCCCCCCCCCCCTTTTTCTTGAAGCCTATTTTGTCTGACATGAGTATTACTACCCTGGCTTCTTTTCCTGTCCATTTGCTTGAAAAATTTGTTTCTAGCCCTTCACTTTTGATCTTTATAGGCCTGTTGTCCTTAGGTGTTTCTCTTGTAGACAGCATATGTGTGGTTTATGCTTTCTTATCTGTGCAGCTCTTTTATGTCTTTTGATTGGAGCATTTAATCAATTTACATTTAAGGTTATTGCTAATAGGTTCTTATTCATTGCCATTTCTGTACCTGTGTTTCTCTCTGTCTTTCTCTTTTCCTTTCTTTCCTTAGAGTAGTCCCTTTAGCATCTCTTGCAGAGCTGGTTTGGTGGATGTGTATTCTTTTATACTTCATTTGTCTGGGAAGCTCTCCATTTGGCCTTCTTTCTTGATTGAGAGCCTTGCTGGGTAAAGTAGCCTTGGTTGCAGGGCTCTGGTTCTCATCACTTGGAATATTTCTTGCCATTATCTTCTGGCTTGGAGCATTTTCATTGAGAAGTCAGCAGCTTACCTTATTAGGGCTCCCTTGTATATTACTTCCTGTTTCTCCCTTGCTGCCTTTAAGATTCTCTTTGTCTTGGAATTTTGCCATTTTTATTATGATGTGTCTTGTAGTAGGCCTCTTTGGATTACCCTTGTTTGGGACTTTCTGTTTTTCCAAATTTGTGTGCCTTTTTCTCTCATCAAATTAGGAAATTTTTCCATGATTACTTTTTCAAATAGGTTTTCTATCCCTTGTCCTTCATCTTCTCCTTCTAGTATCCCTATCATATGAATATTATTGTGTTTCATGTTGTCTTGCATTTCTTTTAATTCTTCTTCATTCTTTCTGAGCCTCTTTTCCTTTTCCTGCTCTTTCTGGGTGTTTTTCTCCTACTTTGTCCTCCAGCTCACTGATCCTATCTTCTGCTTCATCTATCCTGCTTTTGATTCCTTCTACTGTGTTCTTCAGTTCTGAAATTGTAGTCTTCATTTCTTCTTGGCCTTTGTTAATAGTTTCTATTTCCTTTTTCACGTTGATATAGTTTGCAGTGCAGTCATTGTAGTTACCCTGTATTTTCTGAGAATTTGCTGTGAGCTCATGGAGCTTCCTGATAACCATTGCTTTGAACTCAATATCTGATAGTTGAGTTACCTCTATTTTATTTAGCATTATTTCTCAGGTTTCCTCCTTTCCTTTCATTTGGAGATTGTTTCTTTGTCTTCTCATTGTTTGTGAGATTTTTCTTGTTAGCTTCTCCTTCTTAAATGGATTTGTTCTCGCTCCCAGGGTTTATGGTGTGAACTTTGGGGTAGAATACCTGTGAGGTTCATTGGTGTAGTCTCTTCGATCTCCTGAGCTCACTGGTCTTGGACTGTCCTTTAAGTTGGCTATGTGTTTGTCTTTGGGTTTTGATTGTTTTGAGGTCTTTATTTTCTGGGTCCTTCCCATCAGCTGGTTAACTGGTGGTCACTTTGTCCACCACCTTTTGTACTTTGTTGTGCTGGTGAGGACAGGTTTTATTGAAGCTAATTTTTGTGTATGCAAGGTTTTCAGGATTCTCTTTTGCTCTTGTTCAGTTGTTTGTACTCTGTAGTTTCTCCACTAGTTGTATTTCCAGATGTGTCCTGGTTTGAGTTATTGTGGCTTCCACTCCCTCCTTTACCTTCTTTTGTTGTTATCTCTTGGTACTTCCTTTGTTATTGGTTTTACTCTTTCAGTGGGCATCCTGATGGTCACCACTTCCACCTACTGTTTGTGTGTGTGTGTGTGTGCGTGTGTGTGTGTGTGTGTGTGTGTGTGTGATTAGTTGAAGGGAGAGACAAATGGTTTAATACAGCCAGAAATTATTCTGTGATATTTACAGTAGCAGCCTGTATGTAAGTGATAGGAGATCCATTGGCTATGTATAGTGTTAATCATGATCTTCAACCCAACTAGCCACTTTTAAGAAAGGATGGAAAGAAAATAAGACTCTTTTGGGGAAAGAAGAATTGTGAATTGGATCTAGAAAGCAGTGAGGTTGTTGGAGGTCAGATTCTGGGGTAAGGTGAGAATAAAAGATAGTAAATATGTGTAGTGTGTGAGAGAATACAGTTAAGCTCTACAGTAATAGGTTTCAGGAAACTTTGAAGTTGGCTAAGACCTGGGAGGGGTGTTGTGAAGTATTTAAAATTGTATGGAACAGCTATTATTTACAATAATTTTATAACAACACTTATATGATGGAATCTATGTGATCTGGATAACATGAATGGGGGTATAGGACTTTCAGTACAGTGCTAAAGGAACACAAGTGACGTGAAGGATAGTAAATTAGCAATACACTGCGGAAGAGAGAACAGGCAAACCTGTCAAATTATACAATATAACCAGCTAAGCAATGAAGACTATACAGAAAGTAGAGTAATACAAATATACCATTAAAATAAAAAATGTAAGAATAATGAAAAAATACAAATAAGCAGTACTTTTAGTTCCTCTGCAACAGCAAAGTGAAATTTGTCTCACTCTCTTTACTGTTGGGATGCCCCGTCTTTTGATTCACTTCTGGTCTTTTCACAGTTCCAAGTGTTTTGTGTCACTTGTGTGTATTTAAAGAAAACAAAAAAGGCAGGAGAAGGAAGGAAGAAAATATAAAATTGGAAAGCAAAAAAGGAATAAAACAAGAAAGAAGGAAAGGGAGGAAAAAGTTATTAAAGGATAAAACAATAATAGAAATTAAAAAAATCAAAGATTACTTAAAAAAATCTCTTATTGGTTTCAAAATGACCAAACTGGTTTTTCTGGTCTTGCTGGCTGCAGCAGGTTGAGGGGTGATTGGTGTGGCATTTCTCCCTTCCCAGTGGGTACTCAGCCAGTCTTGGGAGCATTCTCCCAAGAGCTAGCTGGGTGCCTCTTCCCTGTGTCTTAGTTGTGGGATCCAGGTCTTCTTCAGAGCCCTCTTCCCCCGGGGGGGTTGTCACTGTAGTCTGGGGTGTGGGCATGAGCGATTGGCCAAGGCCACCTTGGTCTCAAGGGTTTGGGAACAAGCCCTTCCCAGTGCTATGGGGGAACACAGGGCCTTCCGTGCAACCTCCAGGATTGCTGCCCAGCTGGGTGGGGAGTAGGCTGAGCGGCTGTTGCAGGAGAATCCCCCAAACAGTTTTAATTTTTGAGAAGTTCCTCCTATTCAAGCCAGCTGTTGTTCCACAGCCCAGTTCTCCAGTCATACCGGTGACTATTGAGGTCAGTGTGAGTCACTGTGGGACTCTCAACTCTCCCAAGCCAGTGACCGCAGACTCAGCCAGTGATCACAGCCCCTGTGTGTTTGCCTCTTTGTCCTTAATTCCCTCTCTGCAACTTCAAGCAACCAGGTCTTTCTTGGTACTGCTCAAACCCTGTTTGGCCAGGGAGGGAGGGAGTAGTTGACCTGGCTCTCTCCCAAGGACGCTGGGCCGGCCCGCCACTTCCAAGAAGTCTGTGGTAGACCCAGCTCCAGTGCCAGGTGCCAGGCCTGGGGCTAGAGCCACCCTGGGCCCTGCGCTGGTCCCTGGGACCTTATTGTCCTGAAAAACTCTCCTTACCATCTGGTTTTTCAGTGTCCACTACAATTTTTGGTCTCTTATTTTCATATATGCTGGGGTACTGTTGGCTGTTTGCTTTGTTCCTCCATAGAGGAGGTTTTTCTCCCGTCTGTAAGGGGAAGTGGGATCTGCTCCTTCCTACTCCATTACCATCTTCCCTCTCTAAATTTTTATTGTATATAATTAATTTCTCAAGCTTAACAGTTTGAAGTTTCAAAGAACAATATTAATATATAAATCATTGGCAACATGGCACACTTGAAGATAATTGTTCAGCATATGCAACTAAGAACTTTCTTCTATGCTTGGTAGTATTGTTCAGTGGACTGAGTACCGGAGTGTGAACCAAAGAGTCACCAGTTTGATTCCAAGTCAGGGCACATGCCGGGGCTCTGGGACAGGTCCCCAATAGAGGACTTGTGAGAGACAACTACACATTGATGTTTCTCTCCTTTTCTTTCTACCTCCCTTTCCCTCTCTCTAAAAATAAATAAATAAAATCTTAAAACAAAGAAATTTCTTCCTTCTCTGTGTCCCTAGGCTTTTTTTCTTCTCTGATTTAAATTTACATTTATATCCACATAGAGGTATTTCTATATGATTCATTTATATATACCTACAGACACACATATTTCATTAACTTTAGTTTCCTTTGAGCTAAAACTTTAGTTATGAAGATACGCACCCACAATACTAAGATCAGGAAACAAAATAGTAGAAGGCAGTTGTATTAGAAATTATGCTGGAAATCCTGCCTTAGGAAACAAATTTCTTGTTATACATCTTGACTTGTTTACATTTTTATCCATATGTTTGCATGGCATTGTGCCAACTCACATGATATGCCAGTTTTAGAGAAACACTAACCATTCAGTAAAGTGGATCAAGATGGGTTATCTAGATAATGGCATCAGTATTATCACCTTGGAAATATTCCACCTTTGTAATAGACTCACATTAGTAGCCTATGTTTTCTTAATTTGACTTGTGGTGTGTCAACGTCCATATATATAGGGTTTGGCAAAAGTAAGGTCTGCTTGAGTATGCATGGTAGGGTAGTAATATAGGTGTAATAATTAATAGCTTTCATTTGAACCTTTAACCTAAAATGTCATATGTACTTGAGTGTGATATTGTTATGTTACAGAAGCACATGGAGCATTATTTGTGTCAGACCCTATATAATCATTCATAATAGGGGGGGAACCACCACAGGTTTCATGATGTCTTCAACACTTCTTTGTCTGGTACACTAATAGCATGGGAAAACATTGCAGAAAGTTTACAGGTAAGAATATATTACTAATTTAAGGGAAAGATAAATAGAATTTACCATTGATCAATCAATAAAGGTAGATATGTAAGACACATTTGATGTTATCAATTATGAATGAATCTTTAAACATACAGATTTTAAACTTAGAAAGATCCAGGTTAAAATCCTAGTTCTCCTACTTGCTGTTTGTGCTTGACCAATTTGCCTAAGTTAGTTGACTCTGTTTCTTTTCTATTAATATAAAACTAGAAATTAAAAATAGCCACCTGATTAGGCTTCTGAGAGTATTTACACAGAAAATGTATATAACCACACAAAGCAGAGTGTCCAACATATTTCTTGAAATCTACTTTTTTGATCATATTTTAGTTTCTCCAGATTTATTAATATTATAGTTTATATTGTATATTTTTAAAATTGTCGTACAGTAATTATTTCACAAAAATAGAAAGAAGGTCCTGGCATATTTGCAGAACCAAGAAGGAGAAATGCAGTGGTGTTTGTTGTATCCCCAGGAAGCACCAGGGCCCTTGGAAAGCTTTTACTCTCAGCCTATACCTGGACCTTGTTGCCAAGCAGTTGTAGCCCTGTGATCACTTCTACTGTGTGGTTAATTAAGGATAGGAAGAGTTAGAAAAGAATAGTGGGGATAAGGAGAGAAAGGGAAAGAGGAAGAAGGAAAGAATGAGAAGAAAAGAGAGGTTGATTGAGATCTGTAAAGTGTTAGTCCTGCGCTTGGGGGAACCTCAAACAGGCAGGTTCCGTTGAGAAAAAGAATATGCGATTCTATCAATCAGGTCTTCCTTGTTAGTTTACCTTCCATCAACACTAATGTGTTTGGGTATATGCTTTTTTATCCATTTACTTTTAACTTTCTGTGACTTAATATTAAAATTTCATTTCCTGTAGGCAGAATAGAATTTGTCTAGATTCTTTAATCTATACTGATAATCTCTATTTTCTCTTAGTTTTTTTCTGTCTTGTTTTGTGTTAAACTGAATATTGTTGGCTGATGCGGACACCAGGCCGCAGTGTCCGTGGGGTTATGGATGAGATATGAGATGAATTCACATGGGCTACCAAGTCCTGTGGAGGAAAACAGATGGCACAGCTATTCCCTGAAGGGAGGAGTGCCTTGGAGTGGCCTAGCCACTCTCTCAAGAGGGGAGTGTGCTGACCCTTGCCTTGACAAGTTTTTATTGAGTTTGTTTTGCACAAGAATACAGGTAAAGCTTATTAATAATTATCAGGCAGTGAGAATCAAACATACAAAGAACTCTGAGGGACTATTCTGAGTCAGGGTCTGTTAGCCAAAGGGCTACAAAACTTTGGGAAACAAACTCATTTCCTGCTTGGACCTTTATCATTTAATTGAGAACATTTTTAGCAAAGCAGGTTTCACAGGAGTTTATGCATTCTTTTTTAGGCCTGATCACCTGCCCTGTCCAGCACTGGGCTGTAACACCCTCTGTCATTTTTTCAGGCTTAAGTCGAGCAGGGCAAGTAAGGCAGCCAAGAGATTAGGAGACTTCTTGCAGACAGAATGAGGACTCAGGCTATGTCAAAGTCGAGGGGCTAGGGTCCATCACCCCCTTTTGCTATAGCCCCCCTCCAAGTCCTTCCCTGGGGCCTCCTTGTGATCATGCCTGTCTTAGGTTGATCTTCCCTTGAGAAATCTTACCTTTCATTAGCTGACTGATCAAGCACTGGGGGCTAGTTATGGATGTAGTAAAAGGAGCAGAAGTGGGTGCTCCTTCCAGGGAGATAAGTTTTGTCTCCTTAGTGGCTTATGATCTGAAGGTCGTTCACTCAGCCTTAGCCATGGGTGGGGATACAGCTTCTGAAACTAGGCAGGGTGGTTCCCAATAGTTGGTCAGTAGAGCAGTCAAGAAGTTACTGCAATAATCCAGGCAAGAGGTGAAAGTGGCTAGTATCAGGAGGAATTGGAGAAGGGATCAGATTCTAGATATATTTTTGAGGTAGAATTGACAATTTTTACATATGAATTATATAAGAGTATGTTTGAGAAATAATACCTGAAAAAGGTGAAAAGTGCATATCACCTGATTGATATATAACAGGAAATCAAGAGATGTTAGTTTCTGCTTTTATAGATCCCTAATATAAACCCTCCACTCCAGTTAGACTAGTCTCCTTAGAGTCTCCTCAACATACTTTTTTCTCATGCCTTATACACTTTCGTTCATGTTCAATTTCTACCTCTTCCATTTTAATAATAGAAATTTATTAATAAATAATTAATAATTTTAATACACACTTAAAATAATAATATAAACCCCATAACAATCTAACAGGAGCTTTCTTCCTAAAAGGGTGTCAATGTTTTTGAGAAGTAAGAGGGTACGATGGAAATAATCTATTAAATTTAAGACTGTGGGTTGATTGAGGAGAGGTGAGCAGAGCACAAAGCCTGTTTCTAAGAAAGAAAAATAAATCTCATGTTTAAAAGCCTAGATAATCTTTGACTCTGATCACCAACTCACTAACTTCTAGGGAAATTTCTATTTTCTCATTCTTCAAACAAAGATTATAAGGTATCCACAGGAAAATGTGAAATCTTCTCAATGACTACTGCAGATATTCATTTGGATAGCAATAGACAAAGGAGATTTTCCAGGGAATTAAAATAGGGCACCTGAAGGACAGTGGAAAGTCTCTTATGTTACAAATGTAATATTGTGATGATAAATTAATCATATTTGCCAGAATATTGAGCTGTCAGTATTTCTATCTAATGGGATGTGATATATACTGTGAACCAATTTATTACTTTTTATTGTTCTTCTCTTTTCTGAATGAGAAGTTTAATTAGTTATCTCAATCTTTTCCACCATTGTATACCACAGGCACTGGGAATGTACAAAACATCATTTTAAACATATGTTACTACACTATGTGGTAGCAAAGACAGTACATAACCCAGTGATCCTGGGCTTGGTCTAATAACTGGATAACATATTGAATAATTTTCCCCAGATGGGGGATATGAATGTATGCATTTTACATAAAGTTTATAAAAAGAAGAGTATGTATTCATATTAGATGACTAAAAGGATAGTTCTTAATGTATCATGTGGCTGCCTGGAAAATGCTCATTTTTTAATTGCCAATGGTATAGTATCCATGTAGCTTCTCTCCCATAAAGTAATGACACTTCTTTTACCAAAGGTGATCCACTTGGAATGAAGTTAAAACTTCTGTTTAATATTTTATTGTAAGAAAGACACCTTAGATATAAGGAAAAAAATAAAATCCCATCCTGGCTGGCATGGCTCAGTGGATTGAGTGCTGGCCTATAAATCAAAGGGTCACCGGTTCTCTACCCAGTCAAGGCACATGCCTGGGTTGCAGGCCAGATTCCCAGTAAGACGAGGGTGATATTTCTCTCCCTCGCTTTCTCCCTCCCTTCCCCTCTCTAAAAATAAATAACTTAAAAAAAAACATACAATCCCATTTGCTACTGGTTGTTTTCATGTGACTGAATGCATTTGAAGATAGTTTTTATATTCTCCCTACTTCTTTTCTCAACTAAGATGATTTTCCCCTTTTGCATTTGATGATGCTTCCTGGGAAAATCTAGTCTATCTTATGTCTCAAATGTGCAATACCCCATGAATAATCTTATTAGGGAAGTGTGGAACAGCACTATTTACAAAGAAAGCAGTCACTGATAGAAAGATATTAGGCTAAGGTCTCAAATCTCACAATGACTACGACATCATGCCACATCCTTTTGGGGCATGTGAAGCACATCGTGGATAATGTAGGCAAATATATTTTCCTCTACTCATGGCTTTGTCATCAAAGCTCTATCCAGTAGAGTCCTGATCAACTGGCTTGGACTACATGTGAGCTTGAAATTTCCCTTTTGCTCTCTAGCTAAGAGCTTAGGTGAGAGGCAGTATAAAACCAGCTTTTTTATCCTTATCCCATAGCCCTTTCTCCTGCCTTGACACAGTGTCAGAATACTGACAGCAAGAGGATACATGGAAAAGAATGTGAGTTCATTTTCCAATATTTCTTCTTCTCTACCAAGCAAAGACAGAGGAAGTGGTTCTCTAATAGGAGGCAGATTCAAGTCCAGCTCACTATCTCAGATAGAGACACAACCACACTTTGCGGGCAAATGACATTAAGCATTTGAAAAAAGTCAGCAAACAAGGCCTCTTCTCTCTCTTTCTAGCCTCCTTGCCCCCTCTGCCTCTGTCTCACAGTCATGTTTTTTATGATCTACTTAAATAATGTCTTTTCCCCGTTGTCATTTCAGCCCCAATTTATATACATTACAAATTCAATGACTGTTGTTCACTGATCTACTCTCCCTAGTTGGAAATTTCAAGACAAAGAATGTAATTGGGCAGGCAGCACTATGGATAGCTTTTCTTTGCTGAGAAGTTAGTTCTTATCTGAACATGTTTTGCAATAAGGCCCACTCATTGTGGGTGTGGAAAAGTGATCAAAGAAACCATGAAGCATTTAAGATGGTGACAGAGTAGGAGGGAGCGGATTTCACTTCCCCCTACACACAGGAGGAAAAACTGACTAATCCATGGAGGAACAGAGCAGACAGACAACAGTACTGCAGCATATTTGAAAATAAGACTCCACAAAGCTGTAGCAGACATTGAAAAACCAGAAACCAGATGGTAAGAAGGATATTTCAGGATAGTAAGGTCCCAGGGACCAGTGCAGGGACTTGGGCAAGTTTGTAGTCCCAGGCCCGGTGCCCAGAGCAGGCACTCGGTCTACTGCAGAGTGCTTGAAAGTGAAGGGCCTGCCGCAATCCTTGGAAGAGAGCTGGGTTACCTTCTTCCTCCCTCTCCTACAGACCAGGGTTGGAGCAACACCACGGGAGATCTGGTTGTGGAGAAGGGAATAAGGGCAAAGAGGCAAGACACATGGGGCTGTGATTACTCGCGCAGTCTGTGGGCCCCAGCTTGGGAGAGCCCAAAGACAGGCAGTGACACACTGACCCTGATAGTCACAGGGCTGGCTGGAGAATTGGGCTACATAGGGTGCCGCCAAGCTTGAGTAGGCGGAATTTATCAACAGAGGGGCTGGGGAATCTGCTGTGACAGCCCCACCCAGCCAGCAGAGACCCAGGGTTAAAGGGAAAGCACAGCGACTCCATCCCAGTAGCACTGAGAAGGGAAGCGTTTGGGCCCAAATTCGCTGGATGGAGGCCGTCTAGCTGGGTGGGCGCCCCTACACCCCAGCATCTAGTGATAACCACTGGGGAAAAGCGCTCTGAACAAAACCAGGACTCCCACATATAAGATATTGAGGAAAGGAGTCAGACTAGCAGCTGGGACAGTGCTTGCAAGAAAGGCTGAGTAAACATCGGAAAGGGAGAAATACCACACCTATCACTCCCCAGCCTTCTGTAGACAGCAAGACCAGAAAAAACTGATTGGCCAGTTTGAAACCAAAAGAAGTGTGGTTTTTTTTCATTGTTTTTTTTTTGTTTGTTTCTTTGTTTGTTAGTTTTTCGTTTTTTTTAAATGCTGTTTTTTTAAGTAATCTTTTTGTTATTATTATTTTTTAAATTTTCACTACTGTTTTACTCTCCAATTGCTTTCCCTCTCTTCCGTTCTTTCTTGATTTAGTACTGCACACTTTCTTTCGAATTTTATCTCTCCTTTCTTACTTCTCCTGCCATTTTTTTTTAACATCCACAAGTGAGAGAAAAACTTGGAACTGTGAAAGGACCTGAAGTGGACTCAAACAGGGGGCAAACAAACAGCTGAGACAGGGAGACAAATTTCACTCGACTATTCCAGAGAAACTGCAAGTTGCTGCATATTTGGATTATTATTATTTTCTCCTTTTTTCATTATTCCTACATCTTTTATCTCAATAGTATTTTTGTATTCCCCTTCTTTCTGTATAGTCTTCTTTGCTTGGCAGTGTATATTGTACCATTTGACAGGTTTCCCCTGCTCTCTCTTCTAGATTGTATTGCTAATTTACTGTCCTTCACTTGAATTGTGTTCCATCAGCACACTACTCAAAGTCCTATACCCCCTGTTCAGGTTATTCAGATAACATACATTCTGGCACATAAAAGTTGCTCTAATATTATTGTAAATAAATGCTGTTACACACAAGTGTAAATACTTCAAAGCACCCTCCCCGGATATAAGCCCACATCACAGACCCCTGAACTCTATTATTAGGGAGGTAACACTATTCTCTCACATGCTACACCTATGTACTACCCTTTACTCTAACCTTACCCCAGAATCTGCCCTTCCACAACTTCACTGCTTTCTAGATCCAACTCACAACCCTTCCCTTCCCAACAAGAGTGTTATTTTCTTCCTATCCTTTCTTAAAAGTGGACAGTTGGGTTGAAGATCATGGTTAACACTACACATACCCAAAAGATCTCATATCTCTTATACTGGCTGCTACTGTAAATATCATAGAATACTCCCCTGCTGTCTTAAACCATTTTGCCTCCCCCTCCAACTGAGCACAAAAAAGAGTAGGTGGAAGCACTGAACACCAGGATACCCGAAGGAGACTGCACCACTGAATCTCACAGGCATTCTACCACAACAGTTCACACCATAAATGCTGGGAACCAGAACAAATCCATTTAAGAAGCGGAAGCTATCAAGAAGAGTCTCACAAACAATGAGAAGACAAATAAACAATTCCCAAATGAAAGGAAAGAAGGAAGCCTCAGAAAGAATGCTAAACGAAATGGATGCAAGTCAGCTATCAGATATTGAATCCAAAGAACTAGTTATCAGGAAGTTCCATGAGACGACAATAAACTACCAGAAACTACAGGAGAACTACAATAAGGTCACCGCAAACTATACCAACATGGAAAAGGAAATAGAAACCATAAACAAGGGCCAAGAGGAAATGAAGAATACAATTGCTGAACTGAAGAACACAGTAGAAGGAATCAAAAGCAGGAGGGATGAAGCAGAAAATTGGATCAGTGAGTTAGAGGACAAAGTAGGAAAAAAACACCCAGAAGGAGCATGTAAAGGAAAAAAGGCTGAGAAAGAATGAAGAGGGATTAAGAGAAATCCAAGACAATATGAAGCATAATAATATCTGTAAAATAGGGATACCAGAAAGAGAAGAAGAAGAGCAAGGGATAGAAAGTCTACTTGAAAAATTATGATGGAAAACTTCCCTAATTTTACAAGAGAAAAATTCACACAGATCCAGGAAACACAGAAAGTCCCAATCAAGAGGAACACAAAGAGGCCCTCTTCAAGACACATCATAATTAAAATGGCAAAATTTCAAGACAAAGAGAAAATCTTAAAGTTAGCAAGGGAGAAAAAGGAAGTAACATACAAGGGAGTCCCAAGAAGGCTAGCACCTGACTTCTCAATGGAAACACTCCAAGCCAATAGAGAATGGCAAGAAATATCCCAAGTAATGAGAACCAGAGGCCTGCAACCTAGGCTACTTTATCCAGCAAGGTTCTCAATCAAGATAGAAGGCCAAATGAAGAGCTTCCAAGACAAAAGAAGTCTCAAAAAATATGCATCCACCAATCTAGCACTGCAAGAGATGCCAAAGGGACTGCTCTAAGGAAAGGAAGGGAAAGACAGAGACAGAGAGGAACATAGGTACAAAAATTACAATGAATAAGTACTTATCCATAATAACCTTAAATGTAAAGTGATTAAATGCTCCAATCAAAACACAGAATAGCTGAATGGATAAGAAAGCATGACCCACACATATGCTGCCTACAAAAGACCCACCTGGGGACAAAAGACATACGCAGACTGAAAGTGAAGGGCTGGAAACCAATTTTCCAAGCAAATGGACAGGAAAAAAAAAAGCCAGGGTAACAATACTCATATCAGACAAAATAGACTTCAAAAAAAGAGACATAAAGAGAGACCCAGAAGGTCACTTCATAATACTCAAGGGAATACTCCACCAAGAAGACATAAACATTGTAAATATATATGCACCCAACATAGGAACACCCAAATACATAAAGAAAATCTTAGAGGACTTCAAGAAAGACATTGATAGCAACACAATTATAGTAGGGGATTTTAACAGCCCACTGTCAAAAATGGACAGATCTTCCAAATAAAATATCAACAAAGATATTGTGGCATTGAACAATGCCCTAGATGAAATGGACTTAACTGATATATATAGAGCCCATCATCCAAAAGAAGCTAAATACATATTCTATTCAAATGAACATGGAACATTTTCAAAGATAGACCACATGATAGGACACAAAACAAGCCTCAACAAATTCAAGAAAATTGAAATCATACCATGCATTTTCTCTGACCAAAGGGGACTGAAATTAGAAATCAACACCAAGGGAAAAAACCCAAAACACTCAAAATCATGGAGACTGAATAGCATACTATTAAACAATGAATGGGTCAAGAATAAAATTAGGGAAAAAATCAAAAAGTTTCTGGAAACAAAAGAAAATGAACTTCCGACAAACCAAAACTTATGGGACACAGCAAAGGCAGTCCTGAGAGGGAAGTTCATAGCAATACAGGCCTGCATAAAAAAAGATAGAAACATTTCAAACAAACAACCTAAACCTACGCTACAAGAACTAGAGGAACAACAACAAAGACAGCCCAGACCTTGTACAAGGAAGGAAATTACCAATATCAGAGCAGAATTAAATGACATAGAGACCAAAAGCATAATACTAAGAATCAATTAATCCAAGAGCTGGTTTTTTGAAAAGATAAACAAAATCGACAAGCCTTTAAGCAGGCTCATCAACAAAAAAAGAGAGAGGACCCAAATAAACACAGTCAGAAATGAAAGAAGAGAGATTACAACTAACACCACAGAAATACAAAGGATTGTAAGAAATTACTATGAGGATCTATATGCCAAGAAATTTGAAAACCTAGGTGAAATGGACAAATTTCTAGAAAAGTATAATCTTCCAAAACTAAATGAAGAAGAAGCAGAAAGCCTGAACAGACTTCAACCTGAACAGCAGATGAAATTGAAGCAGTGATAAAAAAAACTCCCGACACACAAAAGCCCTGGACCAGATGGGTTCACAGGAGAATTCTACAGAGCATTTAAGCAAGAACTAACCTCTATCCTTCACAGACTATTCCGAAAAATATAAAGTGATGGAAGACTCCCAAACTCCTTTTATGAAGCCAGCATCATCCTAATCCCAAAACCAGATAAAGTCAAACAAAGAAAGAAAACTTCAGGCCAATATCGCTGATAAACATAGACGCTAAAATCCTCAACAAAATATTGGCAAACCGCATCCAGCAATACATTAAAAAGATCATACGCTATGGCCAAGTGGGATTCATTCCAGGGATGCAAGGATGGTTCAACATTCACAAATCAGTAAATGTAATACATCACATAAACCAAAGCAAAGACAAAAATCACATGATCATATCAATACATGCAGAAAAAGCATTTGACATGGTACAGCACCCATTTATGATCAAAACACTCAGCAAAGTTGGAATTGAGGGAGCATTCCTCAACATAACAAGGCCATATATGAGGGACCTACAGCCAACATCATACTCAATGGACAAAAACTAAAAGCTTTTCCACTAAGATCAGGAACAAGACAAGGTTGTCCACTTTCACCACTTTTATTCAACATAGTTTTGGAAGTTCTAGCCACAACAATCAGACAAGAAAAGGTAATAAAAGGCATCCAAATCAGAAAGGAGGAAACAAAACTGTCACTGTTTGCAGATGACATGATAGTGTACATGGAAAATCCTATAGACTCTACCCCAAGACTGTTTAACCTAATAAATGAATTTGGCAAAACAGCAGGATACAAACTCAATATCCAGAAATCAAAGGCATTTTTGTATACCAACAATGAAACAGCAGAAGCAGAAATCAAGAAAAAAATATTTGATATAGCAAAAAGAAAAATAAAATACCTAGGAATAAACCTAACCAAGGAAATAAAAGACCTGTATGCACAAAACTACACAACACTGAAGAATGAAATAAAAGAAGACACAAACAAATGGAAACACATACCATGTTCATGGATTGGAAGGATTAACATCATCAAAATATCCATACTACCCAAAGCAATTTACAGATTCAATGCAATACCTATCAAAGTATCAATGACATATTTCACAGACATAGAACAAGCACTTCAAAAGTTTATATGGAATCATAAATGCCCCCGAATAGCAGCTGCAATTTTGAGAAAGAAAAAACAATATAGGAGGGATCACAATACCTGATACCAAACTGTGTTACAAGGCCACTGTAACCAAAACAGCCTGGTACTAGCATAAAAACAGGTACATAGACCACTGGAACAGAACAGAGAGCCCAGAAATAAACCCAAGTCACTACAGTTAGTTAATATTCAACAAAGGGGGCAACACCATAACATGCAGTAAAAATAGTCTCTTCAGCAAATGGTGTTGGGAGAACTGGACAGCTACGTGCAAAAAAATGAAACTCGAGCACCAGCTTTCACCATACACAAAAATAAATTCAAGATGGATAAAAGACTTAAATGTAAGGTGTGACACCATTAAAATCCTAGAGGAGAACATAGGCAGGAAAATCTCAGATATCTCATGCAGCAACATTTTTACTGATATATCCCCCGAGCAAGGGATATAAAGGAAAGAATAAACAAATGGGATCTCATTAAAATAAAAAGCTTCTTCACAACTAAAGAAAACAGCATTAAAATACAAAGAGACCCAACGATATGGGAAAACATATTTGCCAATGATATCTCAGACAAGGGTTTAATCTCCAAAATATACAAAGAACTTACATGACTCCACTCCAAGATGACAAGCAACCCAATTAAAAAATGGGCAAAGGACTTGGACAGGCATTTCTCCAAGGAAGACATACAGAGGATTCAGAGACACATGAAAAGATGCTCAATATCGCTAGCCATCAGAAAAATGCAAATTAAAACCACAATGAGATACCATTTTACACCGGTAAGAATGGCCATCATAAACAAAGCAACAAACAACAAGTGTTGGAGAGGTTGTGGAGAAAGAGGACTCTAGTTCACTGTTGGTGGGATTGCAGACTGGTACAACCACTATGGAAAACAGTATGGAATTTTCTAAGAAAACTAAAAATGGATGTGCCTTTTGACCCAGCAATTCCACTGCTAGGATTCTATCCTAAGAACCCTGAAACAGCATTCCAAAAGAACCTATGCACCCCCAATGTTCATAGCAGCACAATTTACAATAGCCAAGTGTTGGAAGCAACCTAGGTGCCCATCAGTAAATGAATGGATCAAAAAACTGTGGTACATATACACAATGGAATTCTATGTGGCAGAAATAAAGAAGGAGCTTCTACCCTATGTAACAGCATGGATGGAACTGGAAAGCATTATGCTAAGTGAAATAATCCAGGCAGTAAAAGACAAATACCATATGGTCTCACCTTTAACAGGAACCTAAGCAGGAAAACAAACAAGCAAGCAAAATATAACCAAAGATATTGAAATAGAAAGCAGGCTGACAGTAACCAGAGGGGAGAGGGGAGGTTATTTCAGGGGAAAAAGGGAAGGGATTATAGGAACAAGTATAAAGGACACATGGACAAATTCTAAGGGGGGTGGAATGGGAGGGAGGTGGGGAGCACTTGGGTGGGTGGACTGGGATGGGAGTAAGGCAGAAAACTGTACTTGAATAACAATTGAAATTAAAAATTAAAAAAAGAAATCATGAATTATTTTAACTATGTAACACTGATCATTACTAGTATTAGAGCATTTTCTTTTTGCACAACAAATGAAGATGTATGAAGGAATGAGGATCTGAAGATATTAGAATATCCCACTAAAATAAGGATCATATATAAAGTCATTATCAGTCTTGATATTTGATTTGCGTTTCTGAGTAGCCCCAAAAGAGAATATATCCCCTTAAGAATGTATTGTAATTTTGATAAGAAACAGGGGGGAAACTAAATATCTAAATCATGAGCTGTTACCAAGAAAGAATTTGGTTAGATAGATTCCGATCTCATCTACTCTCAGACCTTCACATCACATATGGGTGACCTCTAACTCTATATTTCTAACAAAATTCTCTGACGAAATGATTTGCTTTTGTGTCTACAAACACTAATATACTACTACTTAATCACAAAAGTGACCATGATTTAATTAAGTGTATGTTACCAGCATCCAGCTCTGCCTGGATTATACTAGGTAATCATTTGTTGAATGAATTAATTGAAAGCTTGGCTAGCTTGTACTTCTAGCCAAGATGGAGGCATAGGAATCACCTTGCCTCCTAGCACAACCAAGGAAGGACAGCAAAAAATATAAAAAATGAAAAATAACCAGAACTGCCAGAAATTTGAACTATATAGAGATCCTACAACCAAGGCGTTAATGAAGAAACATTCATTCAGACAGGCAATAGGGGTAGAGACCACCAGCTGGGCCAGAGAGGACATGCAGCAATGTGGCAGCTGGAGAAGTAGGCAGGTGAGGTGGCAGACAGTGGATCATGTGGTCCAGTATTTCCTTGCAGATAAACTGGAAAGACAACTGGGAGTGACACAGACTGAGCAACCCAGGCTTCCAGCATGGGGAAATAAAGCCTCAAAAATTCTGGCTGTAAAAACCTGTGGGACACATACACTGCATACAAGAGACCCACCTCACAACAAAAGATCCACACAGACTGAAAGTGAAGGGTTGGAAAAAAACATTCCAAGCAAAGTGGACAAGGAAAAAAAAAAGCCAGAGTAGCAATACTCATATCCGACAAAACAGACTTCAAAATAAGGGGCATAAAAAAGATCCAGAAGGACACTTAATAATACTCAAGGGAAGAACAGACCCAGAAGACATAAAAATAATAAACATACATGCACCTAGCATAGGAGCATCCAAGTA
The DNA here is from genome assembly GCA_004027735.1 of Carollia perspicillata. Taxonomy (NCBI): domain Eukaryota; kingdom Metazoa; phylum Chordata; class Mammalia; order Chiroptera; family Phyllostomidae; genus Carollia; species Carollia perspicillata. Next base: position 42,742 of record PVKM010001014.1, read on the forward strand.
CATAAGGAAAATCTTGCATGACTTCAAGAAAGATATCAATGGCAACAAAATTATACTAGAGGATTTGAACACCCCACTGTCAAAAATGGATACATCTTCCAAACAAAATATCAACCAAGCTATTGAGTCATTGACACTGTCCTAGAACAAATGGACTTAACACACACACACACACACACACACACCGCCTTTCAGCCCATAGAAGCAAAATATGCATTCTTTTCAAATGCACATGGAACATTGCAAAGATAAACCACATGACAGACCACAAAAAAACAAGCCTCAACAAATTCAAGAAAAGTGAAATCGTATCAAGCATTTTCTGTCATTACAAGGACTGAAACTAGAAATGAACCTCAATAAAAAACACTCAAAAACACTCAAATTCTTGGAGATTGAATATCATACTACTAAACAATTAAGGGATTAAGAAAGAAATCATGGAAGAAATAAAAAAGTTTCTGGAAATGAACTCAAAACAGTCCAAAACTTATAGGACACAACAAAGAGAGTTCTGAGAGAGAAGTTTATAGCAATACAGACCTACTTAAAAAAACAGAAACATTTCAAATAAGCAAACTAATGCAACATCTACAAGAACTGGTGGAACAACAACAAAGACAGCCCAGAACAAGTGCAAGGAAGGAAATGTCCAAGGTCATAGCAGAATTTAATGGTATAGAGACAAAAAGAACAATTCTAGGGATCACTAAATCCAGGAGTTGGTTTTTTGAAAAGATAAAATTGACAAGCCTTCAAGTCGACTCATAAAGAAAAAAAAAGAGAGATGTCCCAAACAAACACAATAAAAAATGAAAGAGGAGAAAAGATTACAACTGATACCATAGAAATACAAACAATTATAAGAAATTACTAGAAAGAACTATATGCAAAGAAATTTGAAAACCTAGGTGAAATGGACAATTTTCTGGAAAAATATAATCTTCCAAAACTGAAAGAAGAAGAAGCAGAAAGCCTAAACATACTGATAACAGCTCATGAAATCAAAGCAGCAGTCAAAAACCTCCCAGCACACAAAAGCCAAGGACCAGATGGTTTCACAGGAGAATGTTACAAAGCATTTAAAGAAGAGCTGACCCCTATCCTTCACAGATAATTCCCCAAAATCCATGAAGATGGAAAACTCCCAAATGCTTTTCATGAAGCCAGCATCACCCCAATCCCATAGCCAGATAAAGAGACAAAAAAGAAAGAAAACTACAGGCCAATATCACTGATGAACATAGACACTAAAATCCTCAACAAAATATTGGCAAACTGCATCCGGCAATACATGAAAAAGATCATACACCATGATCAATTGGGATTTATCCCAAGGATTCAAGGATGGTACAATATTTGCAAATTTATAAATGTAATACATCACATAAAACAGAAGACAAAAAATCACATGATCATATCACTAGATTCAGAAAAAAATATTTGGTAAGGTACAGCACCCATTTATGATAAAAACACTCAGTAAAGTGGAAATAGAGGGAGCATATCTCAACAATGTAAAGGCCATATAAGAGAGACAACAGCCAACATCATACTCAATGGGTGGAATTTAAAAGCTTTTTCCACTAAGATCAAGAACAAGACAAGAATGTCTGCTTTCATCACTTCTATTCAACTTAGTATAGAAAGTCTTAGCCACTATGAGACAAGTCTCAGCAATCAGACAAGAAAAAAGTAAATAAAAGGCATCCTAATTGGAAAAGAGGAAGTAAAACTGTCATTGATTTGCAGATGACATGCTAGTGTACATCAAAAACCCTACAGACTCCACCAAAAAACTACTCAACCTAATAAGTCAATTTGGCAAAACAGCAGGATGGAAGTCAATATTCAGAAATCAAAGGCCTTTTTGTACACCAACAATGAAAAAATAGAAACAGGAATCAGGGGGAAATTTTCCATTTGCTATAGCAACAAGAAAAATAAAATACTTTGGAATAAATCTTGCCAAAGAGGTAAAAGACCTGTACTCCAAAAACTACATGACACTAAAGAAAAAAATTAAGGAAGATGCAAACAAATGCAAGAAGGTTCATGTTCATGGACTGGAAGAATTAACATCATCAAAAAGGCCATACTACACAAAGCAATTTGTAGATTCAATGCAATCCGTAATAAATTACTAATGAGGTATTTCACAGATATAGAACAAATATTTCAGAAATTTATGTGGAACAATAAACAACAAGGAATACCTGCAGAAATTTTGAGAAAGAACAAAGGAGGAGGGATCACAATACCTGATATCACACTGTATTACAAGGCCACTGTAATCAAAACAGCCTGGGGCTGTCATTACAACAGACACATAGATCAATGGAACAGAACAGAGAATCCAGAAATAAACAAAGTCTCTATGGTCAGTTAATATTTGACAAAGGGGACAGAAGCAAAAAATAGAGTAAAAATCTTCGCTTCAACAAATGCTGTGGGGAGATCTAGAAAAAATGAAACTCAATCACGAACTCACACCATACACAAAAATAAATTCACGGTGGATAAAAGACTTAAATATAAGTCACGACACCATAAAAGCCCTAGAGGAGAATATAGGTGGGAAAATCTCAGATATTCCATGCAGGAATATTTTCACTGATACATTACCTAGGGATATAAAGGAAAGAATAAACAAATGGGATCTCATTAAATTAAAAAGCTTCTGCACGGCTAAAGAAAACAGCATAAAACAAAAAAAGAATCAATTGTATGAGAAATCATATTTGCCAATGATACCTTGGACAAGGGTTTGATCTCTCAAATATATAAAGAACTCACATGAATCCACATCAGAAAGACAAACAAGTCAATTAAAAAAAGGCAAAGAGATTGAACAGACACGTCTCCAAGGAGGACATACAAAAGGCCCAGAGACATATGGAAACATGCTCAGTATCATTAGCCATCAAAGAGATGCAAATTAAAACCACAATGAGATACCACTTCACATTGGTCAAAATGGCCATCATAAACAAATTAACAAACAACAAGTGTTGGAGAGGTTGTGGAGAAAAGCCAACCCTAGTGCACTCTTGGTGGGAATGCAGACCGGGTGCAGTCATTATGGAAAACAGTATGGATTTTCTTCAGAAATTTAAAAATGGAACTGCCTTTTGACCTGACAATTCTACTGCTGGGATTATACTCTAGGGACCCTGAAACACCAATAGAAAAAGAATCTATGTATTCTAATGTCAATAGCAGAACAATTTACAATATCCAAGTGCTGGAAGCAACCTGAGTGCCCATCAGTAAAATTGTAGGAACAAAATAGAATGGGGAAGTTAAGAATAGTGTTGGAAATGTAGAAGCTAAAGAACTTATATGTACAACACATGGTCATGAACTAAGGGGTGATACTGGCAGAAGTAGGATGCAGGGCAGAGGGGAATAAAAGGGAGAAAAGAATGACACAACTGCAATAGCATAATCAATAAAATATATTTTTTTAAAAAAGAAATCTTCGCTAGTTTGGAAGGCAATCTGAGGGTGTAGTGAGAGTGTAGAGAAGAAACAGAAAAAGATGGCATAATCAATAAAATTAAAAAAAATAAATAAAAATAAATGAAACCTGAAAAAAAAAACAGAAAAAAATTAAAATTTTCAAGACAACTATTTTTTATCACAATCTTACATTTATCCTTGTCAGCTTGTCCCAGAAGTTAAACCAGCTCAGATGGTAAATTAGTGACCTTCACCCAAACCTGCAAGCTGGCAAAAGATATTAAAACAAATATTTGTACTGACAGTATGTTTATACTTTTAGGTTAGTCCATGACTTTGAAATTCACTGGAAACAGAGTCCCACTTAGAAAAACAGTGTGGTGTTGTAAAAATAAACCACTAAAAAAAATTAGGATGGGGGTGAGGTGTGAAGTAATCAGAAAACATCAATTTTTCTAAATATTTAGCCAAAGAGGGACCTTGGGAATAGGAGGTAGAGAACTGGCTTGAAAAGATGTCTGGCTTTCCAGAAACTGTCTTTATTTAAATGGATCCAACAACCAAGGTTTTGATGCCATGTTGTTCTGACACATGGCCTCACTTTAGATTTTCAAAGTTACCATTTCATGTTTGATTATTTCCAGTTAAATATTTTTTCTCACTTTAGGTGTCTGCTTTCTAGCAGAAGGTAGAGTTGTTAGTTTTCCTGCATGTACTCAAATGTTAAGAGACTCAAAACAAATAACTTAGAGATATCACTCATGTTTAGTCACCTTTGATTTCCTTTTATTTTAAAATACTATCTTTTTAAAAAATAGCATTGATTATTTGGCAATTCATTACAGAAATATGATATTCATGGTAAAATAATATTTATATAAAGCCTGTGCATGATTGCTGCTTCATTAAAATTAAGCTTTCCTTTTTTCTTCCAAATTTTAATTTATTCAAATATATAATACTTCAAATACATTTGAGTATAAACATTCGAAGATTACAGATAAAATGAAGTCTTTGAGCACTTAAATTTTCTTTCTACTGTAACAATGATCATTTTTCTATCACCTATGCTGTGAGTATTACTAGCTCTCCACTGTTAATTCTGCCTCCTTTGGGTGAAGATCCCTCACTATCAGGCTCTATTCTCCTGATAATTCCACAACTTCTTCCCACAATATGCTGTCAGCATCTTGTGTAGAACAGATTCCTTGTACTAGCTTGATCCTTGTATGCACTTTCCTATCTCTGTATGTACTATTATTTGAGCCTGCCATTGCCTTTCTCCTCTTCCCCACTTACTATACTCTATTCTGTGTCTGCTATAATCAAATCTCATCTCATTTCTGAAATCTTTTCTGTGTCTACAAATGATTTTGTATAATAAAAAGACCTCAGAGAAATTAAGTCTATGATATATGGAGACTGATTTCTTGAGTATTACTTTGGGTTTGAAACATGAGACATTAGACCAGTTACTTAACCTCTTTAAATTTCAGTTCCTTCATTTGTAAAATGAGTATAGTATCAAGGCCTACTTCATAATGCTTTTGGTTAGATTAAATACGTTTTTACATGTGAAACTTTTAGATCATGCCTGGAAGATAGTCAGAAGTTTATAAATGTTAGTTATTACTGATATTACTAATAATATTGTACAATCCTTAAACAATATTTCATTATAAATTTTTCCTGTTTGTCCACCTTTACTAATCTTCAAGGGCTGCACTTATGGTATTCTTTACTTTTGTTTTATTCCCATTTCCCCTTGTACTTACCTCACACTCCAAAGCATATACCCTAAGCACACTGGCTGTCACTTAGTGGGCACTCCAAGAAAAAGAAAGCATAGGACAGTATGAAGCCACTTAGTCACAGAAGTCTTCTTCACTCTGATGTAGAAAACAGCATGCTCTCATGGGATTCCTATTTATAGCTATCAGTCTCCAGGCTCTCTTCTTTTTCCCTTTAGGACAAATAAAAATAGAGGCTTTGGTGTTTCATTTGACTTCATGATGCAGTAAATGTCCTTGAATCCACAGAATACCTCTCAGAAAGAAACTTTTTTGCTCCCTAACTCTGCAGTTCTCTTCATTCTTGTGTCCCATTTTCACATTACCTACAATTCCTCCACATTGATCACTTTTTACTGTAGAAACATTTCTTAGACAAGCAATCTTCTAAGCAATTCCATCAGAGTACGTCAGATTTCTGGCCCCAGTTGATCCAAATTGAAAGGCCTACACTTTCATTCTTTCTTTCCCTCACTAAAAGTTTGAAAACAATTGAATCAAACAGAAGAGCTTTTCTGCTGAATTTCACCATGCTTATCTCACACCTAACTTGATTCAAGCCTTGTGGCCTTTAACCCAACAGAACGACATGTTAAATATTTTGTGTGGGGCACTTCAGTTGAGTAAATTCTGTTCTCCAAGAATTTGAAAAAGTAAACTGCATTTGCAAGAATACCATTAAGGAGAAATATGTTTAATTAAATTTTAATATTAAGTAATATAAATGAGCAGATTCATAGCCTACATGAACACATTATCCTTGCTTTGGGTGATATCATTGGAAAAGTTCTGGGAGTATACTGGACTATTTATGGAGAATGTTCAGAGACATGGACCTGGTTAATACTTAGGTAAATACATATTATTATGATTTACTATAAATGTAACTTATAGGGATATTTTAGAATGAATCTTTTCTTATAATGGCTGATTCAAAAAGTGTACTTTATTTTAAAAGTTTAGCAGTATTTTAAATGATATTATATGCAAACTCCAAATCTAGCACGCTGCTATTTCTTTTTCATTTTCTACTTTATATTTCCACTTACTATAAGATATTTTTAAGACAAACTTGGAAGAATTGATACTAGAAAATAAAGAGCAGAAGTATTATTAAGTTTCAGAGCAAACCCCTAGCAGGCTTGAATGTTATTAGTGGTTCTCCTTTATGCTTTCCATGGAACATATATTTTGACTTTTCTCAACTCTCCTCACTTCTAGAAAAATTAAATGTTTATCTCAGAAATTATTGAGACTATCTTAGGATCCCAGCTGTTCAGGAAAGTAGCTGCACAAAAACATTTCAGCAGCTAAAAACAAAAGAACATTGCACTGATTTGGAAATCAGATCTGAATTTTAGCCAGTAAATAATGAGGGTCATGCTATTTAATTTAGCATAAAATAATGATAATAAAACATTTTTTATTCTCACAAGATTGCTCTCTCAAATGACAAAACAGATGCATAAAATAGTGAAAAATAAAGTAGTTTATGAAGTATTTTTTATTATTTATATTATCATCTTTCAACAAACCATTATTACTCATTTCAAAAGATTATAGAATAGCCCTGGCTGGTGTGGCTCAGTAGATTGAGTGCGGGCTGAGAACCAAAGGGTTGCCAGTTTGATTCCCGGTCAGTGCATATGCCTGGGTTGCAGGCCAGGTCCCTAGTGGGGGCAACATGAGAGGCAATCGCACATTGATGTTTCTCTTCCTCTCATTCTCGTTTCCTTCTCCTCTCTCTAAAAATAAATAAATAAATTTTAAAAAGATTATAGAATAAATTGGAGACAACTGTATTTGAACATTAATAAAAACTATTAGAAAGAAAAATATTATAGGATTGGTATGTGTTTAATACTATAAGTAGGTTTCTATGAAAAAAAATTTATAAACAGGGGTTTAAAATTCATATGTTTTGACATAGGCCATTTTTTTAAAATAGGCCAGGTTCTTTTTTAAAATACTTGCAGTATCTTGTATTTACAGGTAGGTTGGGCCCTTATACCTCCTCCCTTGCAAATTTATTTGAAACACCACTCTCTGCTTTAGACTTTCCAATTATTACTTTATGTAAAAGATTAATTTAAAGGCAGACATAATAATATATTTGTACTACATGATGCAAGAATAATGGAACTCCAGACATTGAACAATACCCAAATGGCCTGCACTGCCTTGCCTTTTATATCTGCATAATTTGTTCTTGTAAGAGCAATGGGACTTGTACATATTTGCATGATCAGCTCCCTATTTTGATCACTGTGCATTTTATCACTTGAAAAATACTTATATTTCTTTTACATAGTTAATAAATCCTTTGCTGTAAATTTTACTTATGATATTTGAGCTTCCAAGTAATGAAGTCTTGAGTGTTGAATTCTAAGTATACCCCTAAAATGTAGAATAATATTTTTGCATATTCACACATTACATGGCTTATCCTAATGTATAGCCCAATGCAAATTGTGTGATAAGTGTCATTTTGTCATTATATGAAATAAGACTCTATTCCACTCTACTATTATCAAGGTCCCATACATCTTTCTTTTCCTAAACAAAAGCACTTTAAAAATACTTAATATCTGTATGAGGTTATAGATGTTAACTAAACTTACTATAGTAACCATTTCACAACATATGTAGGTCAGATCATTATGCCGTACACCTTAATCTTACACAGAGTTGTATGTCAATTTTATTTCAGTGAAACTGTGGAAAATAATACTTAAGACATTCTAAGACAAAAGCATCATCCATTTAATTAAATATTTATGAGCATTTACTATGTGCCAAGCAATATCCTAAGTCTTGAGGTAATGACACTAGGCCTAAGTTAAGTTCTTACAGCCTAACAAGCAAGCTGCTGTTGAACAAACAAGCACCAAAATTACAATGTGATATTTGCTATGAAAAATGAAATGCTATGATATGCTTTAAAATGCCATAAGATATTTAGCCCTGGCTGGCATGGCTCAGTGGATTGAGCACCGTACTGCAAAGCAAAGAGTCTCCGGTTCAATTCCCAGTCAGAGCACATGACTGGGTTGTGTGCCACATTCCCATTGGTGGGAGCGTGAGAGCCAACCACACATTGATGTTTCTCTCTCTTTTTCCCTCCCTTCCCCTCTTTCCAATTATGCGCAAATAAAATATTAAAATAATAAAATGTCATAAGATATTTAGAAGTATTATTTAGAAAAAACCTATAGGAAGAGGTAGAAATAATTCATGTTACAAATTATAATTATAAATATTGAGTTATGGCTAATTTCTTTCTCTTTTCATGTTTATCCTAATCTTTAAGATAAAGAGCAGAAACACTTCTAATTAGGAAAATAACTTCATATGCCATTGAATTGTTTGGCTGACTGAAACTATAAGGAATTTTAACATCTGAATGTCATAAGAATTAAAGGCTTGTCTACTGATTCAGTAAGTCAATATATCACTTCTCTTCCCTGAGTAAGTCAACTAGCTATATGGACAAGTCAAGGCACCATGACATTTTTTCTGTAGTCACTGAAGAAAACAACCAAAAACAAAGATAAAATTTTAAAGTTTTAAATCATTTTCTTCGATTTTTTTTCACAGCAGCATATTGTATATTTAAACAAAATAAAGCATCAATAGAGTCCAACTATAATGTGGCAAGTAATTTTAAAGGTAATTTCAGGTTGTGTGGAGTAATTTCTGATTATGCTGAGACCTGATTAATTTATACATTTAATTTTATTTATAATTGATTTAAATTTCTTTTTGGCATTATTTAATACATTATGTTTAATGCTTTTCACTACAGTCTTAGAATTGTTAAATTTACATCCTTCATAGAGTTTATATATTATATACTGTGTTAAATATAAATAATTTTAATGTTTTTATATTTAGTCATTGAAATAAGAAATATGAAGCTTACTAATGAATAGAAAGCTGTTAGATGGTGTCCATTCATTTTATTTTATTTCTTTTTTACTTTTCTATTAGATGGTGAATGAATAAATAATGCAATTATCGATAAAAGAAGCTACATTCAAGTTACTCTTAAAGTCTTTAATTTAATTACCAAAATGCATTTTTATACACTTTGATTCATTTGACCTTCATAGATCTTAGCAAACAATGAAGAAATGAGCAAAATGAATATAAAGGAAAAGCTAGCAATTAAACTCTGATTCTGAACATCTTCTTACCATTTTTCCTATCAACCAACATTTTATATTTCCACTAGAATAAGAATGCATTGAAAATTTTCATAGAAATTGAAATAATTAAGATAACAACATGAATATACATGAACACAGACAGATAAAGAACATGTGCATGCATGCAAACACACACTCGACCACATCACTATTTGGTATCTTTCCCTAATATTCAAGATGACACCACTGCAATCTACAATCTCAATGTCTCTATATTTTAACAGGTATGATTATTGAGTAAACTCAATGCCTCAGAGAATCTGCATAACTCTTTATATCTTATATTCTTTGATTTACTTAATAATAATTATTGAGTGTCTACCATGTGCCAGGAATTGTTCCCAGGGTTTGGGTTAAAATAGTAAACAAATCAAGCATGGATTCTTCCCTTGTTGAGCTTATATTCCAGCAGAATGTTTGACCCCATAGAATTAGAGATAGACAGATGCACAAATAGAAAGATATATTGATGATAGATGAGAGAGAGAGAGAGAGAGAGAGAGAAAGAGAGAGAGAGAGAGGTGTGCACACACAAACAAACATTTTGATTGGTATTCATTCTGTTGCCTGATGTTTTCCCTGTAACCACAGAATTGGTCACGAAAATCACTAAGTTGCAAATAAAAACTGCTAACTGCTAACTGACCTGGCATTCTAAAACAACAACAACAAAAAAGTCCTATTTAGTTACTATTTTGGGACCAGTCTCCTTCCTGTAGGACTTTTAAAGAAGCTACTAAACCATTTATACCCTCTTCCCAATCTACACAAGATTAGATAAGGAAAAACTGTTGTGGAGGACTTGTGTGGAGTGTTAGTGAGGAAATGAATAGTCTTTTTTCTTTCTTGGTCATCCCTCTCTATATCAAGTAAAAGGGGAATTCCAAAAGGATATTTGAAGACTGGAAATGTGTTTTAAGAAGAAAACACCAGCATCGTATTCTTTGGCTTAGATGCTTGATGAAATGTGAATAGCAGGTCCATGTAGTATTCTCATTAGAAAGACACAGAAGATACATTTCTTCAAACTTCTTTACAGTTGTTCCTTGGAATTTGGGAGCCCCCAAGAACATAGAAATTGTATCCATTTCTGGTTTACAAATTTTTTTAAAAGAAAAGAAAAATACCTGCGAAAGTAGTTCATGCCAGCAAGTGTGTGAGGAGACCATGTAATGAAAACTAAGGTAGAGAATTATCATGGATGTCACCCCCCATTCCAATTTACTTTGTTTTTTGGAGTAATGGGAGTGGAGACTGCACTAATTCTTCCATGGTTCCTCCAGAAGCATATGAAGATTAGAGGTGATTTTTGGGGCTTCCTGGACAAAGTCATTGAAAGTCCAGTTCAGGTAAAGAGTTTGGGTCTGAAGGTGGAACTGAAGTAAAATGTGGTGGCCTTTTTCCGAGGCTTGTCTTCATATACAGAAGATGCAGTGTGAGCAGAAAAACTCTCCTTACATGGTATGATTTTACATGCAGTGAAAATAATTTCTTATCCCTTAAATATTTTCATTCTGCTTATTCACATTAAAAGCCCCTTTTATGAAAGGCAAGTACCTACATCCAAAATTACTCCATTCAGCAAAGCTATCATTTAGAATGGAAGAGCAGATGAAGTGCTTCCCAGGTGAGGTCAAGTTAAAGGAGTTCATCATCACCAAACCCTTATTCTATGAAATGTCAAAGGACTTATCTAAGTAGAGGAAGATAAAAAACTATGAACAGTAGAATGACAACAAACTTATAGCTATTAACACCTGAACCTAAAAAACAAAAACTAAACAAACAACTAGAACAGGAACAGAACAAGAGAAATGGAGATCACATGGAGGCTTTTCAGTGGGGAAGGGGAAGGGAAGGAAGGATCAGGGAGAAAGGTACAGGGAGTAAGAAGTATAATTGGTAGGCGTAAAATAGTTGGGGAGACGTTAAGAATAGTGTAGGAAACAGAGAAGCCAAAGAACTTACATGTTCAACCCATTGACATGAACTAAGGAAGAGGGAGTGGTGGAGGGTGGGGTGTGCAGGGCAGAGGAGGGATAAAGGGGAGAAAAAAATTGGAAAGCTGTAATAGCATAATCAATAAAATGTACTTTAAAAAGGGAGTATTTTATACTCTGGCATATTGAAAGCTTTGGAAAACATGAGCTCGAAAGTCAGTATTGCCACTTATTAGTTACATCATTTAACTTTTATTAATTTCTGTTTCTTCTTTTATATTTTATTTTTCAATAAGGTTTTCAATTAACTATTATTTTGTATTAGTGTCACATGTACAGTATGGTGGTTAGATAACCACGTACTTTACAAAGTGTCTCCTCTATTATTTCCAGTACCCACCTGGCACCATATGTACTTATTACAATATTATTGACTAAATTTTAGTTTCTTGACCTGTAAAAGAGTGAAATGAGGGTCTTCTCCAACTACACAGAATATGAATCATAGTATATGTATATATGTATTTTACCCAGGAAGGTATTTTCTGGTAATATCACTTGATCTCAAATCATGTGTGTTCTCTAACACACATGGATTGTTGCACTTCTGTGTTGCATGTAATAATAATGGCTAATATTTACCTGGTTTTGGAATTAGGATGATGCTGGCTTTATAAAGACTTTGGTAGTCTTCCCTCTTCTTGAAATTTTTGAACTAGTCTGAGAAAGATAGGGGTTAGCTCTTCCTTTAGTGTTTTGTAAAATTCTCATGTGAAACCATCCAGTCCAAGGCTTTTGCGTGCCAGGAATTTTTTGATTACTGCTTTGATTTCATCAGTTGTTATTGGTCTGTTTAGGCTTTCTGCTTCTTCTTCATTCAGTTTTGGAAGATTATATTTTTCTAGAAATATGTCTATTTCACCTAGATTTTCACATTTCTTGGCATATACTTGTTCATAGAAATTTCTTACAATCCTTTCATTTCTCTCCTTTCAATCCTCTCCTCTTTCATTTCTGATTGTGTTTATTTGGGTCCTCTCCCTTTTTTCCTTGATGAATCTGCTTAAAGGCTTGTCTATTTTGTTTACCTTTTCAAAGAACCAGCTCCTGGATTCATTGATCCTTATAATTGTGCTTTTAGTCTCTATGTCATTTAATTTTGCTCTTATCTTGGTTATTTCCTTCCTTGTACTTGCTCTGGGTTGTCTTTGTTGTTGTTGCTCCAATTCTTATAGATGTAGGGTTTGGTTGTTTATATGAAATGCTTTTTTATCTTTTTTAGGTAGGCCTATATCACTATGAACTTCTCTCTCAGGACTGTATTTGTTAAGAACCTACTAACTAACATATGATCTAGCAATTTCACTTCTGGGCATTTATCTGAAGTAAACAAAAACACCAAGTAAACAATTCAGGATCTGGTAAAAGTAACACCTGCTTGAGTGTGGTTGGTAGGGTAATAATAATGATGTAATAATTTATAGTTTTAATTTGACCATCTCACCTAAAATGTTATTTGGTGTGCTTGAGTATGATATTATTATGTTACAGAATTTATTGCTTATGATTTTGTAATAAAAAGGAACATTTTTTTTGTCCCAGACCCTGTATAGCCCCTGGTTCATTGCAGCATTATTTATAATTGCTAAAACATGAAAGCAACCTAAGTGTTCATTGATGGATTCTGCTATTTGTAACAACATGGATGCATATTGAGAAAATCATACTAAGTGAAATCAATCAGAGAAAGACTAATACCATATGATCTCACTTATATGTGGAATCTAACAACAACAACAAACAAAAAAATTCCTTAACTCATAGGTACAGAGATTAGAACTTGTTGCCAGTGGGAGTGTTGGGGTGAGAAAATTGGATGAAGTTGCTAAAAGGTATAAGCTTCCAACTATAAAATAAGTTCTGGGAACATAATGTACAACATTGTGACTATCATTAATAACAATGTACTGTATGTATGAAAATTGAAGAGAGTATCTCTTAATTCTCATCATAAGAAAAGTTTTAACTGTGTGTGGTGATGGATAGTAACTAGATATATTGTGGTGATCAATATGCAATATAAACAAAGAACAGAATCATATGTCATGTATCTGAATACAATATATTGTATGTCAATTATATCTCAATTTTTAAAAAAATAAAAAGAAAACACCTAAAAACCTTGTTACAACACAGGTGAATAAGGCCCCACTTCCATGAATGTTAATTCAGTAGGTCTGGGATTGGATAGTAGAATTTGAATTGTTATCAAGTTCTCAGATGATGTTGATGTGATTATCCCAGGTACCACACTTTAAGAATCACTGTTCTTCAGAATTGATCTACTCTATGAATATTTTTAGATCTTCTTAAAAACACATAGTTACTTCAACTTTTCATTATTTATATGTTATTAGAGGACAGAAAATTGCCCTGTATCATAATCATCTCTTGGTTACTTTGATTAGATGTCTCAGGTCTCTACACCATTGGTTGTTACTACTATGGTGCATTTACATAATGGAACATTACCTAGCTGTAAAAGAGATGAAAATTTTACACTTTGGAACAGCATGGATGGAGTTGGAGAATATTATGCTAAATGAAACAAGTCAGAGAGAAAGACAAGTACCATAGAATTTCGCTCATAGGTGGACTTTAATTAACAAAATAAACCAACAAAAAATAGAGACAGACTCATAGATGGAGAGCAGAATGACTGCTCTATGGGGGTTGAGGGTGGAGAAATTGAGCAAAAGAGGAAAAAGAGAAAGAACTCATAGACATGGACAACAGTGTGGCGATTGAGGGGATTAGATGGGTGGAGGTTGGAAGAGGACGTGGGGGATAAATGGTGATGAAAAAATAAAATAAAAAGTTTTAATAGACCATATTTTGCAGGATTAAGTAATCAAACCATTATATAGTAGACATTCACATTTTATTAAATTATCTAATAAACAGGTAATATTATTATTCCCATTCTACAGATATGAAAACACAGTCATACAACAATAAGAAGTAAAGCAGAGATTTATACAGAGGTCTGCCCAATACCAGATTATGAGGTTTTATTCTTTCCCTAACATTTCCTTTGAGACAGTAAGTTTGTAGAGGCCAGAGATGCATCATAGTTTATTTGAACAAAGATAATTCATCAATAATATATTTCTTGAAGGTAAAAAAGCCTACTATGTGCTAATTGTTGTTCTAGGAACTACATATAAATTGATTCACCTGCAGCTCAGACCAACCTCTTGAGGTAGATTTCATTGCAGTGGCTATTTTATAGATAGGAACTGAGGCACAGAGAGATTGTGACTTGTCTAAGCTTCAAGAAGTAGTAAGTAGTAAAGAGAAGCTATTAATGCAGATGATCTGACTCCAGAGGAACTACATCCCTGCCCTACAACACTCTATACTCCATATGAATTATTTTATCATGTTTTGATTAAATAGTAGTTAATAAGTGATTTTCAATATTTTCCCATGTTTCATTCTTAATTTGGAAGGCTGTATTTCACATATTTTGTATTACTATGTAAGAAGGGGTTAGTATAGCATTCTATATATGGAGGAAGGTTAGCAAATAATTTGAAAGAGAATGGCGGCTCCTTGAGCACAGAGACTACAATTTAGCAATATTTTCCAGAGCATATAAAAGGTTTGACTAAGTTTCTTTCTTCTTTTCCTTTGAACCCCTCAAAGCAGGGAATATTTGACATTAATGTGAAATATGCATTTTTGTACATTGTTTTTTTGCATGACTGATGTTGTCATTGTTTTCTAAGAATGGAAATCATTTAAAGCTGATTAGCCATTAACTTTCCACCCAGTATGTCTATTAACTAATTTTAATATTTTAATGTTCTGTTCCTCTAAGTTATGTAGCCACTAAGATGTTATGGGAAATGATATTGGTCTGTGTTCTTCGCTTACTCTGCCACCTTTCTTTTCTCTTGCATCAAACCTGGTGCTGCCTGAAAAATTAAATATCAAAGTGAAGTTCCGTTTTTTTTTTTGGTTTGTTTTTTTTTTTAATCATCGAAATTCAGAAAATGGTCACAGTGGAGTGGAGATGTAGAAGGCAGAAATATCTCTCTTGTTGAAAAAAAACAATGCCTAAGGCACAGAAAAAATATCATAATCTAGTAACCTCCTCAACCATTCTACATTGATTACCATTTTAGGGTTTAAAATACAGGAGCCAGTCCTTTGAAAAGATAAACAAAATCGACAAGCTTTTAAAGCAGGCTTATCAGGAAAAAAAAAGAGAGGACCCCAATAAACACAATCCAAAAAAAGAGGAGAGATTACAACTGATACCACAGAAATACCAAGGACTACAATAAATTACTACTTAAGAACCATATGCCAAAACTTTTGAAAACCTAGGTGAAATGAACAAATTTCTAGGAAAATATAATCTTCCAAAACTAAAAAAGTCTGAACAGACCAATAACAGCTGATGAAATTGAAGCAGTAATAAAAAAGCTCCCAACACAAAAGCCCTGAGCCAGATGGTTTCACAGGAGAATTCTACAAAATATTTAAGGAACAGCTAACCCCTATCTTTCACATACTATTCCAAAAAAATCCAAGAAGATGGAAGACTCCAAAACTCTTTTTGTGAGGCCAGCATCATCCTAATCCCAAACCAGAGAAAGATACAACAAAGAAAGAAAACTTCAGCCCAGTAATCACTGATGAACATAGATGCTAAAATCCTCCACAAAATATTGTGAAACTGCATCCAGTAATACATTAAAAAGATCAAACACCACAATCAGGTGGAGTTCATCCCAGGGATGGAAGGCTGTCACCCCATTCGCAAATCAATAAATGTAATAGATCACAAAAACAAAAGCAAAGATAAAAATTAGATGATCATATCAAAAGACGTAGAAAAAGCATTTGATAAGGTATAGCACCCATTTATCACAAAACACTCAGTAAAATGGCAATAGAGGGAGCATTCCTCAACATAATAAAGATCCTAAAGGAGAGACCTACTGCCAACATCATACGCAATGGACAAAAACTAAAAACTTGCCCTGGCTGGTGTAGCTCAGTGGATTGAGCATGGACCTGCAAACCAAACAACCGCGGTTTGACTCCCAGTCAGGGTACATGCCAGGGTTGCAGGCCAGTTCCCAGAAGGGGACACATGAGAGACAACCATACATTGATATTTCTCTCCCTCTCTCCTTCCCTTTCCCTCTTAAAATAAATAAATAAAAACTTAAAAAAAAAACACAAAACTAGCCCTGGCTGGTGTAGCTCAGTGGATTGAGCGTGGGTCTGCAAAGCAAAGGATCACGATTCTATTCCCAGTCAGGGCACATGCCTGCATTACAGGCCAGTTCCCAGCAGGGGACACAAAATAGGCAGCCATACATTGATATTTCTCTCCCTAACCCTTCCCCTCTAAAGATAAATAAATAAAATCTTTTAAAAATTACTTAAAAGAAACAAAACTAAACTAAAAACTCTCTCACTAAGATCAGGAACAAGACAAGGTTGTCCACTTTCACCATTCCTATTCAACACAGTATTGGAAGTCCTAGCCACAGCAATCAGAAAAGAAAAAGAAATAAAAGGTATCCAAATTGGAAAAGAGAAAACAAAACTGTCATTGTTTGCAGATGACATGATAGTGTACATAGAAAATCTTATAGATTTCGCCCCAAAACTGCTCGACCTAATAAATGAATTTGGCAAAACAGCGGGATACAAAGTCAATATCCAGAAATCAAAGGCATTTTTCTACACCATCAATGAAATATCAGAAACAGAAATCAGGAAAAATTCCATTTGATATGGCAACAAGAAAATAAAATATCTAGGAATAAACCTAACCAAGGAGGTAAAAGACCTGTACTCAGAAAACTACACAACACTCAAGAAAGAAATTAAGGAAGATGCAAACAGATAGAAACATGTACCTTGTTCATGGATTAAAAGGATCAACATCATAAAAAATGTCCATACCACACAAAGCAATGTATAGATTCAACACAATCCCTATGAAAGTACCAAAGGTATACTTTGCAGATATAGACAAACATTCCAGAAATTTATATGGAACCATAAACAACCCCAAATAGCTGCAGCAATTTTGAGAAAGAAGGAAGAAAGTAGGAGGAATCACAATACCTGATGTCAAAATATATTATAAGGTCATTGTAATCAAAACAGCCTGGTACTGTCATAAAATCAGACACATGGACCAATGGAACTGAATAAAGACCCCAGAAATAAACCCAAGTCTCTATGGTCAATTAACATTTGAGAAAGGTGGCAGCAGCATAAAATGGAGCAAAGATAGCCTCTTAAACAAATGATGTTGGGAGAACTGGATAGCTACATGCAAAAAAAAAGTGAAACTCAACCACCAACTTACACCATACACAAAAATAAATTCAAGGTAGATAAAAGACTTAAATATGAGTCAACATCATTAAAGTCCTAGAGGAGAACATAGGCCAGAAAATGTCAGATATGCCATGCAGCAATATTTTCACTGATATGCCCCATAGAACAAAGGACATAAAGAAAATAATAAACAAATGGGATCTCATCAAATAAAAAACTTCTGTACAGCCGAAGAAAACAGCATTAAAATAAAAAGAGAACCTACTATATGGAAAGACATATTTGCCAATGATAACTCAGACAAGGGTTTAATCTCTAAAATATACAAAGAACTTACATGACTCTACTCTAAGAAGACAAGCAATCCAATTAAAAATGGGCAAAGGACTTGAGCAGACACTTCTCCAACGATGACATACAGAGGGTCCAGAGACATATGAAAGTATGTTCAGGATCACTAGCCATCAGGGAGATGAAAATTAAAACCACAATGAGATAGCACTTCACACTGGTCAGAATGGCCATCATAAACAAATCAACAAACAAGTACTGCAGAGGATGTGAAGAAAAGGGAACCCTAGTGTACTGTTGGTGGGATTGCAGACTTTTGCAACCACTGTGGAAAACAGTATGGAATTTCCTCAGAAAACTGAAAATGGAACTGCCTTTTGACCCAGCAATTCCACTGCTAGGATTATACCCTAAGAACCCAGAAACACCATTCCAAAAGAACCTCTGCACCCCAATGTTCATAGCAGCACAATTTACAATAACTATGTGCTGGAAGCAACCCAAGTGTCCATCTGTAAATGAATGGATCAAAAAACTATGGTACATCTACACAATGAAATTCTACTCAGCAGAAAGAAGAAGGAGCTCCTACCCTTTGCAACAGCATGGATGGAACTGGAAAGCATTATGCTAAGTGAAATAAGCCAGGTAGTGGAGGACAAATACCATATGATCTCACCATTAACAGGAATCTAATCAACAAAACAAAGAAGCAAGCAAAGTATGGTCAAGATATTGAAATTGGGAACAGGATGACCGGTGATCAGAAGGGAGGGGATAAAGGGGGAAAGGGCGACGTGTTAACAGGAACAATTATGTAAGACATATGGACAACAACGATGCGGGGTGGAAATGGGGGAGGAAGATATGGAGGGCTGGGGTGGTGGGGAGCAGGGAGGGGAAAAACAGCAAACTGTACTTGAAAAACCATAAAAATAAAATAAAATAAAATAAAATACAGATTATCTAATGTTTTAAGTAGCCTTTCTTTTAGCCATATTCTCAATTCCATCCTAGATTCAAAAATAAAGATGTAGTGCAAGCTACTACTTTGTCTCTCTTCCATCCAGAAGAAAGCCAACATTTCTAACTTACTTCAAGTCATTCCATTTTTCTTACTTGCCTGTTTGTTGAGGTCCCATTCTCAAGGTTTCCCTTGGAAATAAAATCATGGTCTGTAAGGTCACTTAACTACATCTTGTTCTCCATGGAGTGTAAAAATTCACCGAAGGAAACAGAAATTTTGCACATGAAAAAATTTGCTAACCATTTAATTTTTTGATGAGTGAAGTTGACAATAAGAGAATATTAGCTAAACACAAAAAAGTACTTGTTTGTGTGCATATGTTTCTTTGTATATTCAATGTACTTAAGTATGTGCACACATGCATGTGCCCACATCTGTACAGAAATCAAAGGGTACTGATATACATCCTGTGTTCTGCATTTGTTTGGTACAGTAATGGATATGCCAGAAGATAGGGCAGGGCTCTTTTTCCAACACCAAAAGTTTACATCTCACTGCTAAACCATGTGCCTGAGGAACCACCTTTGTTGCTGATTTAACTGTTAATAGGAGGGTGGCTTTTAAAAATTTCACAAAAACCAGCCTGGCTGGGGTTGCTTAGTGGTTTGAGCTTAGAAAATGTTGTGGATTGAGTACCAGCCAGGTCCACAGTTGGAAGGGTGTGCTAGAGGCAGCAGTTCAGTGAGTCTCACACATCAATGTTGCTCTCCTTCTCTTTTTCCCACCCTTCCCCTCTCTCTAAAAAATAAATAAAATCTTTAGAAAAATAAAAAAATAAAAATGTCACAGAAACTCATGTAGACTATTGTTGATTCAATTGTGGATTTTAGCTTTTTGCTTTAAGTTTTGAATCGTTGACTAATGCCGAGAGATAGGGAAATAAGATTGATAAATAGACGTTGATGGTCAGTTCAGAGAGTTTACTATAATAAATTCATATTCTTTTTTATTGTGATAAATACACATAATATAAAACTCACTATTTTAACATGTTAAACTGTACAAATCAGAGGTTTTGAGTATATTCACAAAGTTGTGCAACCATCAAAACTATCTACCTCCAGAACATTTTCATTAACCCAGAAAGAAGCCCTGTACTTATTAGATTTCCCTTCCATTTACTCACTTTAACCATTAACCTGATTTCACTCTCTATTAATTCACCAATTCTAGAGATTTATAAATTGAATAATACAATAGGATGTAGTTTTTCATGATTGGTTTTGTTCATTTAGCACCAAATTTTAAAGACTCCTTATATCATAGCATATATTATTACTTCATTTCATTTTGTGGCTGTATACTATTCCATTTGTGGTTATAACATTCTGTTTATCTATTCATTAGTTGATTGACATTAGTTGTTTCCACTTTTGAATATTGTAGATAATGCTTCTATGAATGGTCATATACACATTTTTGTTGGATATATATTTTCATTTTTATCAATATACATCTAAAAACAATTATTACTGGATCAAATGGTAACTCTAACTTCTTAAGAAACTGCAAAATCTTTTGCAAAGTATGTGTACTATTTTACATTTCCTCTGGCAATGTATAAGAGCCCCAATTTCTTTACTACCTTTTCAGCATTGATTACTGTCCAACTTTTTCATTTATAGCCATTCTGGTGTATATGAAGTTGCATGTTATTGAGGGATTGCTTTACATTTATTTCATGACGGGTTTTTGAACATCTTTTCACATTTTTTATGCTCATTTGTATATCTTCTTTAGATAAATGGCTATTCAAGTCATTTTCCCATTTTATAAATTGGGTTGTTTGCTTTTTTACCGTTGAGTTGTAAGATTTCTTTATACATCCTGTATAATAAACCCTTATCTGATATATGAAGGAGGACCCAAAAATCAGAATGATCTTCTGAGGGCCAGGCTTCTTGTAGTACAGTCTTCCCTATTTTTTTTTTATTTAATAAAATTTTGTTGTTGTTCGAGTGCAGTTTTCTGCTTTACCCGTCCCCCTCCCCACCACCCCTGATTTCCCCACCTCCTTCCCCTGTTTTCACCCACAGTTGTTATAGTCCATATGTCCTTTAGAGTAGTTTCTGTAAACCCTTCTCCTTTTCCCTTCATTATCCCTTCCTCTCTCCTTCTGGTTACTGTGAGCTTGTTCCCAATTTCAATTTTTCTGGTTATATTTTGCTTGCTTGTGTTTTTTGGTTCATTAGGTTCCACTTCAATGTGAGATCATATCGTATTTGTCTTTGACTGCCTGGCTTAGTTCACTTAGCATAATGCACTCCGGTTCCATCCATGATGTTGCAAAGGGTAGGAGCTCCTTCTTACTTTCTGCTACATAGTATTCCATCATGTAAATGCACCATACCTTCTGATCCATTCATTTACTGATGGGCACTTAGATAGCTCCCAGTACTTGGCCTTTGTAAATTGTGCTGCCATGAACATTCCAGTGCATAGGTTGTTTTGGATTGGTGTTTCAGGGTTCTTAAGGTATAATCCCAGAAATGTAATTGCTGGGTCAAAAGTCAGTTATATTTTTAGTTTCTGAGAAAATTCCATATTGTTTTCCACAGTGGTTGCAAAAGTCTGCAATCCCACCAACAGTACACTAGGGTTCCCTTTTCTTCACATCCTCTGCAGTACTTGTTTGTTGATTTGTTTATGATGGCCATTCTGACCAGTGTGAAGTGGTATCTCATTGTGGTTTTAGTTTGCATATCTCTGATGGCTAGTGATCCTGAACATACTTTCATATGTCTCTGGACCCTTTGTATGTCCTCCTTGAAGAAGTGTTTGTTCAATCTTTTCCCCATTTTTTAATTGTGAGTTTTGTCTTCCTAGAGTGGATTCATGTGAGTTCTTTATATATTTTGGAGATCAAACCATTATCTGAGGTATGACTGGCAAATATGTTTTCCCATGCAGTAGGTTCTCTTTTCATTTTAATGCTGTGTGGAATAACTGAGATTTTTCTGCCTATGTGCTCTTCTATGACTTTTATGGCGTCACAATTTACATTTAAGTCTTTTATCCACTTTGAATTTATTTTTGTGTATGGTGTGAGTTGGTGATCAAGTTTCTTTTTTTTCCCCAGATCTCCCAACTCCATTTGTTGAACAGGCTATTTTTACTCCATTTTATGCTTCTTCCCCCTTTGTTGAATATTAACTGACCATAGAGACTTTGTTTATTTCTGGGATCACTGTTCTGTTCCATTGATCTATGTGTCTGTTTTAATGTGTCTGTTTTAATGTGTCTGGTACTATGTGACAGTACCAGGCTGTTTTGATTACAGTGGTCTTGAAATACAGTTTGATATCAGGTATTGTGATCTTTCCTCCTTTGTTTTTCATTCTCAAAATTTCTGTGGCTTTTTAGAGTTCTTTATGGTTTCACATAAATATTTGACATATTTGTTCTATATCTGTGAAATATCTCATTAGTACTTTAATAGGGATTGCATTGAATCTATAAATTGCTTCAGGTAGAATGGCCATTTTAGTGATGTTAATTCTTCCAATCCATGAGCATGGTACATGGTTCCATTTGTTTGCATCTTCCTTAATTGCTTTCTTCAGTGTTGTGTAGTTTTCTGAGTACAGGTTTTTTATCTCCTTGGTTGGGTTTATACCTAAGTATTTCATATTTCTTGTTGCTGTAGCAAATGTGATTTTTTCCTGATTTCTGTTTCTGATATTTCATTATTGGTGTACAAAAATGCCTTTCTGAATATTGAAAAATTCACTTATTAGGTTAAATAGTTTTTTGGTGGATTCAGTAGGGTTCTCTATGTACACTATCATGTCATCTGCAAACAATGACAGTTTTGTTTTCTCTTTCCAATTTGGATACCTTTTATTTCTTTTTCTCTTCTGATTGCTGTGGTTACGACTTCCAATACTGTATTGAGTAGGAGTGGTGAATGTGGACAACCTTGTTTCTGATCTTAGTGAGAGAGTTTTTAGTTTTTTTCCATTGACTATGATGTTGGCTGTAGGTCTCTCATATACGGCCATTATTATATTGAGGTATTCTCTTTCTATTGCCACTTTGATGAGTATTTTTTATCATAAATGGGTGCTGTACTTTATCAAATACTTTTACTGCAACTATTGATATGATCATGTGATTTTTGTCTTTCTTTTGTTTATGTTATTTATTATATTTATTTATTTGTAAATACTGTAGCATTCTTGCATCCCTAGGATAAATCCCACTTGACCATATTGTATGATCTTTTTAATGTATTACTGGATGCATATATTGTGTGGAGGATCTTAGCCTCTATATTCATCAGTGATATTTCCTGTAGTTTTCTTTCTTTGTTACGTCTTTGTATGGTTTTGGAAATAGGATGGTGCTGGGTTCATAAGAAGAGTTTGGGAATCTTCCCTCTTCTTGGATTTTTGGAATAGTCTGTGAAGGATAAGGGTTAGCTCTTCTTTAAATGTTTTATAAAAATCTCCTGTGAAACCATCTGGTCCAGGGCTTTTGTGTGCTGAAAGTTTTTTTATTACTGTTTCAATTTCATCAGAAGTTATTGATCTCTTCAGGCTTCTACTTCTTTTTCATTGAGTTTTGGAAGATTATATCTTTGTAGAAAATTTTCCATTTCACCCAGGTTTTCAAATTTCTTGGCATACAATTCTTCATAGTAATTTCTTATGATCCCTTTTATTTCTGTGATGTCAGTTGTAATTTCTCCTCTATAATTTCTGATTGTGTTTACTTGGGTCCTCTCTCTTTTTTTGTAGATGAGTCTGCTATAAGGCTTGTTAATTTTGTTTATCTTTTCAAAGAACTAGCTCCTGGATTTACTGATTTGTATAATTGATTGTTTAGTTTCTATGCCATTTAATTCTGTTCTGATCTTGGTTATTTCATTTCTTCTACTTGTTCTTGGCTCTCTTTGTTGCTGTTTCTCCAGTTCTCATATGACTGGGGTTAGATTGTTTATTTGAAATGTTTCCATCTTTTTTTGGTAGGTCTGCATTGCTATAAACCTCCCTCTCAGGACTGCTTTTGCTGTGTCCCATAAGTTTTGGACTGTTGTGAGGTCATTTTCATTTGTTTCCAAAAACATTTTGATTTCTTCCTTGATCTCATTCTCAACCATTTCAGTGTTTAATATCATGCTATTCATTGTACATGGTTTTGAGTGTTTTTGAGGTTTTTTTTTCTTGAGGGTGGTTTCTGGTTTCAGTAACTTGTGGTCAAACAAAATGCTTGATATGATTTCAATGATCTTGAATGTGTTGAGGCTTGTTTTTTGTCCTATCACATGACCTATCTTTGAAAGTGTTCCATCTGCATTTGATAAGAATGTGTATTTTGCTTCTGTGGGATGAAAGGCTCTGTCTATATATATATCAGTTAAGTCCATTTGGTCTAGGATATTGCTCAATGCCACAATATCTTTGTTGATATTTTGTTTGAAGATCTATCCATTTTTGACAGTGGGGCATTAAAATCCCCTAGTATAATGGTGATACTGTCTATATCTTTCTTGAAGTCCTCCAGCATTCTCTTTATGCATTTGGATGTTCCTATTTTGGGTGCACATACATTTTTATGTTAATGTCTTCTTTTTTGTTATGTTAATGTCTTCTTGATGGATTCTTCCCTTGAGTAATATAAAGTGTCCTTCTGGGTCTCTTTTTATGGCCTTTGTTTTGAATTCTATTCTGCCAAATACATGTATTGCTACACAGGCTTTTATATTCCTGTCCATTTCCATGGAATATTGTTTCCAGCCCTTCACTTTCAGTCTGTGTAGAGTTTGTTTTCTGAGGTAGTTCTCTTGCAGGCAGTTTATGTGTGGGTCATATTTTCCTATCCATTCAGCCACTCTATGTCTTTTGATTGTGGTATTTAATCCATTTACATTTAAGGTTATGATTGATAGGTACTTATTCATTGTTATTTTACTTTCTTTTGTTCTTTTCTCTGTCACTGTTTCCTTCCTCTTTTTAAAGCAGACCCTTTAGCATGTCTTGAAGTGCTGTTTTGGAGAAGGTGTATTCTTTGAGGCTTCCTTTGTCTGGGATACTCCTTATTTTGCCTAACATTTTAATTGAGAGCCTTGCAAGATAGAGTAGCTTTGGTTACAGACCTTTGTTTTTTGTTGCTTGGAATATTCCTTGCCTATCCCTTCTGGCTTGGAGCATTACCATTGAGAAGGCAGCTGCGAGTTCTTATCAAGGCTCCCTTGTATGATAC
This sequence comes from Carollia perspicillata, assembly GCA_004027735.1. Classification (NCBI taxonomy): domain Eukaryota; kingdom Metazoa; phylum Chordata; class Mammalia; order Chiroptera; family Phyllostomidae; genus Carollia; species Carollia perspicillata. The sequence continues at coordinate 68,039 of PVKM010001014.1, forward strand.
TTTCTCTTTCTTCCTTGTTGCCCTAAGATTCTCTCTTTATCTTTAAATTTTGCCATTTTAACTATGATATGTCTTGCAATGGACCTCTTTTGGTTCCTCTTGATTGGGACTCTCTCTCTGCTTCCTGAACTTATGGGGCTTCTTCTCTCATCAAATTAGGGGAGTTTTCCATCATGACTTTTTCAAACAGGTGTTCTATCCCTTGCTTCTCTTCTTTTCTTTCTGGTTTCCCTATTATACAGATATTATTACATTTCATGTTGTACTGCATTTCCCTTAACTTCTCTTTATTCTTTCTGAGCCTCTTTTCCTTTTCTTGCTCTTTCTGGGTCTATTTTTTTCTAACTTGTCCTCCAGCTTACTGATCCAATCTTTTGCTTCACCTAGCCTGCTTTTGATTCCTTCTTCTGTGTTCTTGAGTTCAGAAATTGTATTCTTCATTTCCTCTTAGCCCTTGTTGATAGCTTCTATGTCCTTTTTCATTTTGATATAGTTTGCAGTGAATTCATTGTAGTTTCCCTGTAGTTTCTGTAATTCTCAGTGAGCTCATTGAGCTTCCTTATAATCATTGTTTTGGGCTCAATATCTGATAGTTAACTTGCCTCTGTTTCATTTAGTATTATTTCTGAGGCTTTCTCCTTTCCTTTAGATTGGAATTTCTTTCTCTGTCTTCCCATTGTTTGTGAGACTTTTCTTGTTAGCCTCTGTTTGTTACTTTGATCTATTTGACTCCCTGGTTTTATGGTGTGAACTTCTATGGTAGCAGTCCTGGGAGGGTCAGTGGTAGAATCTGCTTGATCTCCTGAACTTTCTGCTCTTGGGTTGCCATTTATGTTGGCTCTCTGGATATATTTGTGTTTTGATTGTTGTAGGGTCTTTCTTTGGTGTGCACTTCCTTCCAGCAATGTAAATGACAATCACTCTGCCTGCCATGTCTTGTATGCTGTTGTGCAGGTGTGGACAGGTTGTGTCAAAGCTCATTGTTCTATCTGTCTGAAGTTTTGAGACTTCTCTCTATTGTTTGGTTATTTATTCTGGGTAAATTTTCCACCATGTAGTTGTAATTTCTGATTGGTCCTTGGTGGAGGTTAGTGTGGCTTCCATTCACTCATCCACCATCTTCCTTTCTTATCTGTTGGTTGTTCCTTTGTTTGTGCATTCTCTCTTCCAGCAGGCATATTGGTGTTCACAAATGCCACCTACTCTTCGTGCGATCATTTGGAGGGGGAAGGCAAAATGGATTAAGACAGCAGGAGTGTATTCTGTGGAATTTACAGTACCAACCCATAGAGAAGAGGTAAGAGAACATTTTGGTAAGTATAGTGTTAACCATGATATTTCACCCAACTAGTCACTTTTAGAAATGGTGGAAAAGAGATAAGACTCTTGTAAGAGGGAGGCATTATTGTGAGCTGAATCCAGAACACAGAGAGCTTGTAGGAAGTCAGGTTATGAGATACAGTGAGAGTAAAGGTAGAATATAAGCATAGTGTGCAAGAGAATAAAGTTAATGACAATAGTAATAAAGTTCTGGAAGACTGTGAAATGGGCTAAGATCTAGGAGGGGTACTTTGTAGTATTTACAATTGTATGAAACAACAACTATTTACAATAATACTGGAACAAAAATCATATGACAGAAACTATATTATCTGAATAACAAGAATAGGAAGTACACAATCTGGAGTAGTGTGTTATTGGAATACAAGTGAAGTGAAAGAAGGAAAATTAAAAATGCACAATTAAAGAGAGAACAAGGAAAACCAGTCAAACAATGCAATTAAGCAAATAAAATGAAGAGAACTAAATAGAAAGAAGAGAAATAAAAAATAATAATAAAATAAAATAAGAAAAATAATGAAAAAATAATAATACAAATAAACAATAACATATAAATTCTCTGGAATAACAAAGTAAAATTTGTTTCAGCTTCTTAGTTGTTGGGATTAGCCTTGTGATCCCTCTTTGGGTCTGAGTCTGGCCCTTTCACAGCTCCAGGTCTTATTGTCTCACTTGGAAAAAAAATAGAAAAGAAAAGCCTCCTGTTGACTTTAAATTAGCCAAGGGAGTTCTGCTGGTCTTCCTGGTTGCCTCAGGCTGAGGGGGAATTGGGTTTAGCTTTTCTCCCTATGGTTTTGCAAGGATTGGTGCCACATCTGGGCTCCACTTTTAACAGTTGTCCAGTTTCCAACCCTGGCACCCACTGCTCCTTTGCAACAGGCTGGTGCCTTTAGTCTATCAGTTGTACCATCTTTGAGGTGCACTCATTAGGGGCAACTCACACACCATCTTCTGGATCTCTGCTGTCCTAGGTGCTAGGCACTCTCAAAGTCTCTTCAGGGTAGTTCACCTCCCCCACTCAGTTAAGTCTTTCTGAGGACTGCTAACTCCCTGAGCCCTGCTGCTCTCCTCTATGGGAGGTACCTACTCCTTCCTCTTAGCAAGCCAGTCTGGCCACGTGGGGCTAGGGACCACTGCCATGCTGCTGCAGTGATGGGAGTTTGTGTGTAGCTGAGGTGGAGTGGGTGCATGGCCAGCCGGCATTGTGGCTTAGGCAGTAAGGGTGTAGAGTCAGGGGCCACTGCTGTGAGAGAGTTTCCCAAACAATCACCCAGAGCCTCCTTCTGAACAGAATCCCCCTGCTCAAGCATACCACCACCAAGCAAACTGCTTCTCACACAGCAAAACTTTCCAGCCAGATGGAGAGTCTCTGGGTCAGGGTCCTTCATGGCCTAACTCATCTCCCTTTTCCAAGTATCATCCAGCTATCCAATTTCTCTGATAGTGACCCATGTGGCATCCATAGTCTCAACAGGTGAACACCACCCCTGTGTGTCTCCCACTGCATCTATATTCTCCCCAGCAACTTCAAGCATCCAGGTCCATCCTGGTGCTGCTCTATTCTCCCTGTTGGGCAGGGGAGGGAGCTGTTGATTTGGTTTTTGTCCAAGGATCCTGCAGTGGGCCCTGGTCCCTGTATTGATCCCAGGGACCCTATAGTCCCAAAGCAATCTCCCTATCATCTGTTTTTTAATGTCCTCTACAATTTTGGCCTCCAACTATCATATATGGTAGGATTACATTGGCTGTTCACCCTGTTCCTCAGAAAATTGGCTAGGTGTTTCAACTGTGCACGGGGGTAAGTGGGCTCTACTCCCACCTACCTTACCGCCATCTTCCAAAAGCTCTAGGTGAGTGTTCTAGGAACTCATCAGTATTAGTCTACTAGATGGCATTGTTATGAGAGGCTGCATTTGGCTTCAGCAAATTTTATTTGAAGACTCAAGGCAGTTGTCTATTTCACAGTGGATGATTTATGAGCACACCTGCCTACACCTCACTGAGTGTTCAGTAGTTTTTGACCAAAAAATGGAATGATCCCATGCCCTGCCCTTCCTATTCACCTGATCTTGCCTCAAAGAACCTTTTTGTTTGTTTGTTTGTTTCCCTGATCATAAAAGTCCTCAAATGGAAATGTTTTACCAATTTGGAAGAGGTGAAACAAAAAATGGCAGAAGCACAAAAAAGCATCAAAATCTATGAGTTCAAAAACTGTTTTGAGCAGTGGAAAAATATTTCAATAAGTGTATTGCATCAAATGGAGAGTATTTGCAAGGTAATTGAAGTTTAAACATGTAAGGATAAATACAAAATTTTTAATAAATAAATTACTGATTTTTGGTCCCCACAAAATGTTTTAAGTTAAACATGTAAGAAAAATACACAATATTTAAATAAGTAAATTCTGTTTTTAGATTCCCCTGCAGAAAAAGATTTGCAACTATTTTCTCCCCTTTGGTGAATTCTCTTTCAGCTGTCCTGATAGTGTCCTTTAAAGCACAAAAGTTTCTAATTTTGGTGAATTTTTATTTGCCTGTTTTTTTCTTTTGTTGCATGTGCTTTTGGTGTCATATATTGGACACTATTGTAAGCCCAAGTTATGAAGGATTACCCTTATGATTACTTCTAAGGGTTGCATAGTTTCAGCTTTTACACATAGGTCTTTGAGTTAATTTATGTATATTGTGTGAGGTAGGGATACACCTTCATTTAATTACATGTGGATATCCAGTTATTCCAACAGTATTTGTTGGAGACTATTTTTTCCCCACTGAATCCCCTTAGTACTCTTGTCAAAATTAATTGCCATAGATGTATGGGTTTATTTTAGGGTTATCCTTTTACTTTATTGAACCATGCATCTCTTTTTATGCCAGGACTATACAGTATTAATTAGTGTGGTTTTGTAGTAAGTTTTGAAATTCAGTAGTGTGAATTTTCTCTTTTGTTATTTTTTTCAAGATAGATTTTGCTATTTGGGGCATCTTGAATTTCCATATGAATTTTATGAACAAGTCATCAATTTCTCCTGAATAGCTGCCTGGAATGTTGATAATGATTGCATTGAGTCTGTAGGTCAATTTTGGGAATAATTCAATCTTAGCAATATTAAGTCTTGTAATCAATCTATGAACACGAAATGTGTTTCCATTTATTAAGGTTTTTTGAAAATTTCTTTCAATAATGTTTTGTAGATTGCAGTATTCGAGTCATGTATTCTTTTGTTAAATTTATTTCAAACTATATTTTATTCATTTTGTAAAAGTAATTGTAATGTAATTGTTTTTTAAAATTTTTTCTTGCATTGTGCATTGTTGGTATATAGAAATACAACAGAGTTTTGTATATTGATGATGTACCTTCCAAACTTGATGAAGTTGTTTATTAGTTTTAGTTTTCTTGTGGGTTAGGAGAATTTCCTATATGTAAGATATTGTCATCTATAGATATAATTTTACTTCATTCCAATAAAGATGTAATTATTGCATTTTTTGACTAATTTCTTTTTCTAGAACATGCAGTGCAATATTGAATAGTGAAGATGAAAGTGGAGTTCCTTGTATTATTCTCAAATCTTAAGAAGAAATCATTTTTTTCTTTCATCGTTAAGTATGATTTAGCTGTCCATTATTCACTGATGCCCTTTATCAGGTTAAACATATTCCTGTTTGTTGATTGTTTTTTTTATGAAAGTGGATTTTCTCAAATTCATTTTTTCTGGGTCAACTGAATAATCATGTATAGTATGATATATAAAGTGATTTTTTCATGTTGTGTAATCCTTTTATTATGATGTTAGGTTTGGTAGAATTTTTGTGAGGTGTTTCGTGTCCATAGTTTTGTTTACTTGTTATTTTTTTGAGTGTCTAAATATCAGACAAAACTGGTCTCACAAAATGAATTGGTTTGCGTTTCCTCTCTTATACTCTTTGTAGAGTTTGAGAAGGATTGGCATTTTTTTTTTTTAAAGAACGTGGTAGAATTTACTAGTGAAGTCACCTGGTCCTGGACTTTTCTGTCAGAAGTACTTTGATTACTAATTGAATCTCTTTAATTGCTATGAGTATATTCAGATTTCTATTTTTTCCTGAGTTAATTTCAGAAGCATGTGTGTCTTTTATGAATATATCCATTTAATCTAGGTTATCTAATTTTGACATAATCATTCATAATATTTGTGGTGGACACCAGCCAGCAGAGTCCACCTGTTGTGAATGAAGATGAGAATAAATGCATAGGAGACAGCAATCCTGTGGAGAAAAAAGGGGACGGCATGGCTACTCTCTCAAGGGGAGAGTACCTATAAATGCTCCAGCCACTCTCTCAAGAGGAGAGTGCCCTGATCCTTGCCTAGACAAGCTTTTATTGCTTTTCTCGGTCTTATGTCAAAGAAGGATTTATTATCTATTACATAGAATATTATTGTCTACATTTTAGGTACAATCAAGGAAATGAAAATAACACGCAGAAAGGAATGGTGGTGAGCTGATTAGCTCTGTCCTTGGGAAAATTCACACAAGATTTGGAAATTACCTTGAAGATACACAATACACATTTGTTGTTTTAGACTAGGGTAATGGCGTTTTAGCAGGAGCAAGTTGTAACAGTCTGTATGCATTTTCTAGGCCTGATCCTCATAGGAAAACTCAGTTTGAAGGTCTGGCTCCTGCCTACCACTTCGCTTCTGTAGGTTTTCCATTCAGAGCTGAGTCACATTTGCCAGACTAAAACAAACCAGTCCCCTACAAATATTCTGTAGTAATCCATTTTATTCTTGTAAGATTGGTAATATTGTATTATGTTTCATTCTCAATTTTAGTAATCTGGGTCTTATGATTTTTCTTGATCAGTCTAGTTAAGAACTGTCTATTTTTTCCAAATTTTTTAAAAACCAACTTCTTAGTTTTGTTGGTTTTTGCTATTGTTTACTATTCTCTATTTTATTTATTTATACACTAATTTATATAGAGTAAATGATTTATTTAACATTTACTTCCTTTTGCTTGCTTTGGGTTTAGTTTCTTTTTCTTTTCTTTGTTTCTTAAGATGTGGATTTAGGTTATTGATTTGAGACCTTCTTATTTAATATAGACTTTTAAATGTATAAATTTCCCTCAATACTTCTTTAACTGAATTGCATGTAATTTGTGCATATTCTATTTTTTATTCATTTCTTATTTGACTCATTGCTTTTTTAGGTATACATTAATTTTCACATATTTGTGATTTTCCCAAATTTCTTTCTGCAATTAATTTCTAATTTTCAATTTGTTAGATCACATTCTTTGAATGATTTTAGTACTTTAATTGTATTAAGACTTGTTTTGTCACCTAGCATATGGCCTATCCTGGAGAATGTCTCATGTACACATGAGAAGAATATGCATTGGGTGGAGTGTTCCATAGAGTCTGTTATATCTAGTCAGCATATAAGTTTGTTAAGTCTTTTATATTCTAGTTGATCTTCTGTCTAGTTGTTTTTCCATTAGTGAAAGTGGATTATTGTAGCTTTATAGTTTTATTTATTACTGAAACTGGGAACTGAATGCTCCAACTATAACTTTTGAATTGTTTGTTGCTACCTTCAATTCTATCCATTTCTGCTTCATGCAATTGGAGGCTCTATTGTTAGTGTTATCATTGTTATATTTTCTTGATGGGTTGACTCATTTATCATTATAAAATGGGCTTATTTTTATTGAATAACAATTTCTGTCTTAAAGTCTTTTTTGGTTACTGGTTCCATAACATATAATTTATCATCCTTTTTCTTTCAACATATTTATTTCTTTGAATCTAAAGTTAGTAATTTGCAGAAAGCATGTAGCTAGATCATTTATTTTTTATTCAATTTGTACATTTCTTTCTTATAATTAGAGTTTTATTTCATTTAAATTTAAAGTTATTACTAATAAGGTGGGATTTACATCTGCTGTTTTACTATTTATCTTATGTGATAGTGTTATATATAATCTTATATTTTATGTATTCTGTGCATATATAGATACTGCATATATTATACACAATCTATGCCATATATACATACATACACATGTAGTGTATATATTATATAATATGATATATGATATGATACATGATTACATTGTGTAATATGACATGCTATATTATTATGCTACATATGATATACAGGTGATAGATTACACATGAGACATTATGTACTGCACATTACTCTTGTGTATTATGTACATATTATATATACAGTATATGTTTGTACACATACTATATTGTATATAGTATATATGTGTGCATATATAACACACAATATAATTACACATACAATATATTATATGTGCATATACAATATATTATACATGCATATACATAGATAATATGTACAGTATATATTTTATACACTATGAGCACCATGAAAATCAGATTCTCTCTCCTCCTCAAGGCTTGTTTTTGGTGCTGCTGGTTGTTGTAGTTGGTTTAATAACTTTTCTGAATAAAGTCTATAAATTCTGTATCTTTCTCCTGTAAGGACTGAAATCTCTCTTAGTTGCTGTAGTTGTCAGCTAGTTATCAGTAGAAATTTCCTTAATTCTCTGAGTCTTTTCTGAGGGGCTCTGTGTACATACTAAAGCATGCCTTTAACACTCAGCTAGGAAGCTTACTAGGTTGCTTTATTCTTTGTTATTTGTTTTTGTAAAGTCATTTTTATTGATGTCATATTTTCCTTTCTTTTAAATTTATTATTGTTTGAAGATTTGGCATGTGTCCTTTATTTTGCATGTATGAGCTCATATTTTCTTTGTAATATTTTATAAAGTTTTGTCCTCTTTTTATAATGATAAATCTAGGTTTCAGCGAAATCTTTTGAGCAGCTGGACCAGGTTCTTTGTCTCCATATGAACTCAGAATTTATCCTCTTAACCAGAATTTGATATTATTTTTTATCAAATAGAAAAGCAACATAGCATGTTTCCTTCATTCTGGATCAGGTGAAGCATTTTAATCTCCCTATCACAGCCACCCATCTGAATATTGTTTATGTGGATCCCTGAGGGGTGGGAAATCATTTTTGCAAAATAAAAAGGCATTCAGTTTGCTTCAAGTACCATAGCATTCAGCCCCTTTCACTTTCTAATATTCACAATTGCTAGTGATAACTATTCTCTCCTTCATGGCTATACCTCTAACTTTTCCTTTGTTATATCTGGTAGCATACTCTTGTTTCCTCTAAACTGGCCAATTCATCTCCTCTTGTATCGTCTTCTCTGTAGGGGCATTGACCCCTGTGGATATGTGTGGATGTGTGTCTTACAATCTCTCTCCTGAAGACTAATCTTACCTAAATCTTGACTAGGTATGCAAATAATGATTCTGACCCTCCATCTCATTAAGGATATCTATGTCATAGCTAAGATTTATACACATATTTATATTTTCAAGGAATTTATGTAACATTATTGTGCTAGTTTAGGTCCTCTGAGAAACACACTCTAAAATATAATTAAATACAAAATAAAATGATTGGATTTTGTGAAGGATAAATGAGGAGGAAGAAAGTTAGGAAGAAAGAGGTTTCAGACTGACACAAATGGAGAATAGAAGAACATAGTGTTTTGTAGGAAGAGACTTAGAAAGCAGTGCAGTTATAAGACAATTTTCCCAGGTTTATCAGGAGTCTACAAACTAAAATTTTGCCCATTAATGGACAAAACTGCCCATTAATAGAATACAACATGCTACAGAAATAAGCATGAGCTAAAACCACTGCTATATTTAGTCATGGCCATGAATGAATGAAGGGAAGGTGCAGTCCTGGCACAAGCATGGGGCTGAATTCAGACAAGTAGCAGCTGGATCTATCACTCAACTATGCTCCTCACAGCTGGATATCTATTTGGTCTGTATTCATGACTTCCAAAATCATGCACACTTAAAGTTACATATTGTATGGTCATTTGTTTCTTTAAAGCATTAGCATTTATTAAACAGTTTATAGGTAGACAAAAGCTACAAAGAATTTTTAACAACAACCATGGATTACAGAAAAAAATACCTTAAATAATACCTACAATAACTAACATGTAAATTGGGCTTACATAATCATAAAGCAAACTTCAATATAAAAAAGTCACTTAAACCCCTCCATGTCTATAAGAAAATAAAATTATTACTGTCTCATAATTTTATTCTAAGAGTTAAAAATTGCTTCTCAAAAAATAGTAAACATAAATTTAGAGATACTACCTTTAGGAATTGGAGAAGTAAATATTAAGATTGTGTCTACATTCACATGTGAAAAAACTGATTTCACTGTTCAGGCTAGACATTTTCTTTTATTTATTTTTTAAAGATTTTATTTTTAGACAGAGAAAAAAAGAGGGAGAAAGAGAGGGAGAGAAACATCAATGTGTGGTTGCCTATCTTGTGCCCCCCAACTGGGAACCTGGCCCACAACCCAGGCTGGGAATCAAGCCAGCAACCTTTGGTTCATAGGCTGGTGCTCAATCCACTGAGCCACACCAGTCAGGGCTAGACATTTTCTTTTAAAGACAGCAGACATAGCAACCAAAGAAAAAGTAAATAAGTTATATTTCATCAAAACTCACTTTTTGTACTTCAATGGGCACCATTAAGAAAGTGAAAAGAAAACTCCCAGGAAGGGAGAATATTTGAAAATCATAGATTTATTTTATTTTTTTATTTATTTACTTACTTATTTTTTAATTACTTTATTGTTGTTCAAGTACAGTTGTCTACATTTATCACCCACCCCAGCTATCCTCACCTCCCTCTCATGATTCTACACCTGCCTTGGTTTTTTCCATGTGTCCTTTATAGTTGTTCCTGAAAACCCTTTGCCCCTTTCCCTTCATGTGGTGTAAACCATAGACTTAATAAGGGAATTTTTATTTAGAATATATAAATAAGCCTTACAACGTTGGCTGGGGTAGCTCAGTGGATTGAGAATGGGCCAGCAAACCAAAGGGTCATTGGTTTGATTCCCAGGCAGGACACATGCTGGGGTTGCAAGCCAATTCCCCAGTTGTGGGCATGTGAGGGGCAACCACACATTGATGTTTCTCTCCATCTCTTTCTCGCTCCCTTCTACTCTCTCTAAAAATAAATAAATAAAACCTTTAAAAAATTAAATAAAATTCTATTTAAATAAAAGAAAGCCTTTATGGATATTATAAATGTGCTAAAGCCTTGAGGCAGTACTGAATCAGCTATTAATGTACATGAATTTTATTTCCTTATTTTCATTTTGATGAATAATTTCCATTCAATACTAACTAATGAAATTCTGAAGACAAGCCATTAGACAATGGTTTTAACAAATGGCATTTGATGTAATAGTGTTCTGAACACACTGGCATTGAAAACTATTGTTTCTAATAAATATTAATAAGAGTTTCTCTAGGTATCAAAAATATCTAGGTATATGTGTAGAGCACCATAACTTTAATAAAGAAGCTTGCTGTATAATAACTTCCAAATGGTATGAAAATTAGGTTATAAAATATATATTCCTTTGTTAATTTTAAAGGTATATTATGTGTTCCTTTTGCTCTCTAAAATAAATGAAGATACCATTTGCCAACTGAGTTGTATAACAAGTTTTGGTTGCTCTATGAGGCTGAAATATATCATTAAATAGAAATGGAACTATCAATTCTGTTTATGACCAGGTAACAACTTTATTACATTTATATGAAAATAGAGAAAAAAAGAATTCAAAGTATTCATAATCAAAATAAAATGTATGATTAGTGGGATGGCCCAAGTAACTGAAAACAAAGCAAGCCCATTTTGACTTATGCACATTTATACAATTTCAGAATAAAACACTATTTGCTTTAAATTTCCCCAATAAGTGTCACTTAAATTAATAGTGTATAAACCTGAGTATGCCCCAGCACTATGACATGGCCCAGGAATACAAAAAAAAAAAAAAAAGGTATACTATTTCCTCTTCACATGAAAGAAGTGCAGAAGATAAATGTTTAAATAAAATTTGCAGTGTGAGTTATAGATACCTGTTTATTTTCAGGCAAAAAAGCAGATTATGTAACTTTAAGTATCTCCCTCTACAAACCACTTGGAGATATTAAAGTATAACCAAGAAAACATTCCAAAATTTGTTAAAGTTTATTTTCAGATTAAACATAACTATCAATTTTCAATCAGTGTTTAGAAAGGAAGGAATGGGTGTGGAGGAATCATAACAATTCCAAAGAAAGTCAAAGACAAAGTGATTTTAAAAGCAATGAATGAGGAAAAGGCTTATTAACTTCAAAAGATTGTCATTTGGACTGATAGCAGTCTTCTGATCAGTAAGAATTGAATCCAGAAGACAGAGAGATATGATTATTTATTATCACTCTTACTAGAAAAATAATTGAGCATGTACCCTCAGTAAAACATATATATATATTCCTAAATTAGTCATGTTCTACTGTACTAGACATTATCTACATTTAAAACTGATAAAAACAAAAATTGAGAGAGATCGAAAAAAGGAAAAAGGACTTATGGGCATGGACAACAGTGTTGTGATTGATGAGGGTAGGAAATGTAAGGGGAATAAATGATAACAGAAAAGATACAATAAAAATAAAATGCATAAAAAGAATAGGAGAAATTGGAATAATTTAATAATGAAAATATTATTGCTATTATTAATACAATCATTTCCATTTGTATATCCTCAAAGTTTAGATCTTTTTTATTGGTGTTCAAGTATAATTGTCTCCATTTTCACCACACCGCAACCCCCAATCCACCCTTCCTTGCCTCCCACCCTCAAATCCACAACCTTTCACATTCTCCATATGTCCTTCATACTTGTTCCTTGATGCGGCCCCCCCATTATCCCCTAATATGCCTCCCCCCATACTCTCTGGTTACTGTCAGATGGTTCCTTACCTCAGTGAGTCTGGTTGTATTTTGCTTGCTTGTTTGTTTTTTTGAATAGGTTCCACTCAAACATGAGATCATATGATATTTCTCTTTCACCACCTGGCTTGTTTCACTTAGCATAATGCTTTCCAGTTCCATCCATGCTATCATGAAGGGTAGGAACTCCTTCTTTCTTCCTCTTGCTTAGTATTCAATTGTATAAATGTACCACGGTATTTTTGTCCACTCGTTTACTGATGGGAACTTAGGTTGCCTCCAGCACTCAGCTATTGTGAATTGAGCTGCTATGAACATTGGAGTGCATAAGTTCTTTTGAACTAGTGTTTCAGGATTCTTAGGGTGTAATCCCAACAGTGGTATTGCTGGATCAAAAGGCAGTTCCATTTTTAGTTTTCTGAGGAAATTCCATACTGTTTTCCACAGTGGCTGCACCAGTCTGCATTCCCACCAACAGTGCACTAGGGTTCCCTTTTCTTCACATCCTCTCCAACATTTGTTGTTGATTTTTTATGATGGATAATCTGAATGGTGTGAAGTGGTTTCTCCTTGTGGTTTTAATTTGCATCTCTGATGGCTAGTGATGCTGAGCATCCTTTCATATGTTTCTGGGCCCTCTGTATGTCCTGCTTAGGGAAGTGTCTGCTCATGTATTTTGCTCATTTTATAATTGATTTTTTTTTGTCTTCCAGGAGTGGAATCATGTGAGTTCTTTATATATTTTGGAGATCAAACCATTGTCTGAGGTCTCATTGGTGAGTACGTTTTCCCATATGGTTGGTTCTTTTTTCATTTTAATGCTGTTTTCATTAGCCATGCGGAAGCTTTTTAATTTAATGAGGTCCTATTTGTTTATTCATTCCTTTACGTCCCTTGCTCTATGGGACATATTGGTGAAAACATTACTGCGTGAAATATCTGAGATTTTCCTGCCTATGTTCTCCTCTAAGACTTTTGTGGTGTGATGACTTATATTCAAGTAATTTATCCACCTTTAATTTATTTTGGTGTATGTTGTAAGTTGGTGATTGAGTTTCATGTTTTTGCATGTAGCTGTCAAAATCTCCCAACACTATTTATTGAAGAGGATATTTTTATTCCACTTTATACTTCTGCATCCTTTGTCAAATATTAATTGATCATAAAGGCTTGGGTTTATTTCTGGGCTCTCTATTGTGTTTTGGTTGTCTGTGTGTCTGTTCCTGTGGCTGTTTTGATTACAGGGCCTTGTAATACAGTTTGATATCAGGTACTGAGATCCCTCCCACTTGGTGCTTCTTTCTCAAAGGTGTTGCAGGCATTTGGGGTTCTTTACCAATCCATATAAGTTTTTGAAATGTTTGTTCTATATCTGTAAAATATGTCATTGGTATTTTATAGGGACTGTGTTGGATATGTAAACTGCATTGGGTAAATGGACATTTTGATAATGTTCATTTTTATAATCCATTAACATGGCATATGCTTCCATTTATTTGTGTATCCCTCAATTTCTTTCTTCAGTGTTTTGCAGTGTTCCAAGTACTGGTCTTTCACCTCCTTGGTAAGGCTAATTCCTAGGTACTTTATTTTTGTTGTTGCTATAGCAAATGTTTTTTTTCCCCTGATTTCTGTTTCTAATATTTTATTTTTGGTGTATAAAAATGTCTTCAATTACTGAATATTGACTTTGAACCCTGCTGTTCTTGCCAAATTTATTTATTAAGTGAAGTAATTTTAGCGTGGATTCTATTGGGTTTTCTATGTACATGGTCATATCATTTGCAAGCAGTGATCATTTTAATTCCTCCTGTCCAATTTGGATGCTTTTATTTCTCTTTCTTGTCTGATCACTATGGCTAGGACTTCCAATACTACATTGAAGAGAAGTGGTGAAGGTGGATATCTATGCCTTGTTCCTGATCTTAGTGGGAAAGCTTTTAGTTTTTGACCATTGAGTATGAGGTTGACTGTAGGTTTTTCATATATGGCCTTTATTAGGTTTAGGAATACTTCCTCTACTCTAACTTTTCTGAGTGTTTTTTATCATGTTGTACTTTATCAAATGCTTTTTCTGCATCTATTGATATGATCATATGATTTTTGTCCTTCATTTTGTTTATGTGATGTATTACATTTATTGATTTGTGAATATTGTATCATCCTTGCATCCTTGGGATGAATCTCATTTGATAATGGGGTATGATCTTTTTAACATATTACTGGATGTGTTTTGCCAATATTTTGTTGGGGATTTTGGTGTCTGTGTGCATCAGTGATATTGACCTGAAATTTTCTTTCTTTGTTATGTCTTTATCTGGTTTGGGAATTAAGATGATGCTGACTTCATAAAAAGAGTTTTGGAGTCTTCTGTCTTACTGGATTTTTTGGAATAGTCTGTGAAAGATAGGGGTTAGCTCCCCCTTTAATCTTTTGTAAAATTCTCCTGTGAAACCATTTGGTCCAGGACTTTTGTTTGTCAGAAGCTTTTTGATTATTGTTTCAATTTCATCAGGTGTTATTTGTCTGTTCAGGTTTTTGGCTTCTTCTTCATTCATATTCGTAGGATTATATTCTTGTAGAGATTTGTCCATTCAACCTAAGTTTTCATGTTTTTTAGCATATGGTTCTCCATAGTAATTTCTTACAATCTTTTGTATTTCTGTGGCATGAGTTGTAATCTCTCCTCTTTCATTTCTGATTGTGTTTATTTGGGTCATCTTTCTTTTTTTCTTGATGAATCTGTTTAAAGTCTTGTCAATTTTGTTTATCTTAAAAAAAAAACTAGCTCCAAGATTTATTGATCTTATGAATTGTTCTTTTAGTCTTTATGTCATTTAATTCTGCTCTGATCTTGGTTATTGTCTTCCTTCTACTTGCTTTGGCATGTCTTTGTTGTTTGTTGTTCCTCCAGTTCTTGTAGATAAGGGTTAGGTTGTTTATATAAAATGTTTCCATCTTTTGTAAGTAAATCTCTATTGCTATTAACTGTCCTCTCAGGACTGCATTCACTGTCTCCCATAGCTTTTGAATTGTTGTGAGTTCATTTTTATTTGTTTATAGAAACTTTTTTTATTTCTTCCTTGATTTCATTCTTGACCCATTCACTGTTTAATAGCATGCTATTCAATCTCTGTGAGTTTTAGTTTTTTGTGTTTTTTCCCCTTGAGGTTGATTTCTGGTTTCAGGCTCTGTGGTTGGAGAAAATGCTTGATATGATTTCAGTTTTCTTGAATTTGTTGAGGCTTGTTTTGTGGCCTATGATATGGTCTACCTTTGAATATGTCCCATGTGCATTTGAAAACTGTATATATTGCTTCTTTGGGATGACAGGTTCTAGATATATCAGATAAGTCTTTTTGATGTAGGACATTGTTCAATGCCACAATATCTTTGTTGATACTTTGTTTGGAAGATATTTTATCTTTATTTTGAAGTCTATATAAGTCTGATATTTTGAAGTCTATATAAGTCTGATCAGTCTGATATAATTATTGATACTGCAACTTTTTTCCTGTCCATTTGCTTGGAATATTTTTTTCCAACACTTCACTTTCAGTCTTTAAAGGCCTTTTTTTCTGAGGTGGGTCTCTTGTAGGCAGCATATGTGTGCATCCGGTTTTGTTATTCTTTCAGCTACCCTATGTATTTTGATTGGAGCATTTAATCAATTTATGTTTAAGATTATTATTGATAGGTATTTATTCATTTCCCCCTTTGTACCTGTGTTCCTCTCTCTCTCACTTTTTTCCTTCCTCTTTTTCTGGTAGCCTGATTAGCATATGTTGCAATGTTGGTTTTCTAGAAGTGTATTTTTTCAGCCTTCTTTTCTCTTGGAAACTCCTTATTTTATGTTCCTTTAAAGTGAGAACCTTGCTGGGTAGTCTTTGTTGCAGCCCTTTGTTTTTCATTATTTGGAATGTTTATTGGCATTATCTCCTGGACTGAGGTGTTTCTGTTCAGAAATCCACTGCAAGCCTTATCAGAACCCCTTTGTATGTTACTCTTTTTTCTCCATTGCTGCTTTGAAGATTCTCTCTTTGTCTTCAAAACTTGACATTTTGAGGATGATGTGTCTTGAAGTAGGTTTCTTTGAGTTCATTGCTTGGGACCCTCTGTGCTTCCTGAACTTGCATGGATTTTTCCCTCCCCAGTTTCAGAAAGATTTTTGTCATTATTTTTTCAAACAAGGTTTCTATCCCTTGATCCTTTTCTTCTCCTACTGGTATTTCTATGATTCTAATATTGTTGTGTTTCATGTTATCTTAGAGTTCCCTTAAGCTAGCTTCATATTTTTAGTCTTTTATGTGTGTGTGCAGCTGCTCTATCTGTATACTTCTATCCACCTTGTCTTCCATCTCGCTAACTCAGTCCTCTGCTTCATCCATCCTGCTTCTAGTGTATTTTTTTATTTCAGAAATTTTATTTTTCATTTCTTCCTGGGTTTTGTTTATAGTTTTTATTTCCTTTTTCATACTGTTGTAGTTCTCACTCAATTCCTTGTATCTGTCTATGAGTTCCTTGAGCATCCTTATAACCATTATCTTGAATTCTATATCTGGTAGTTTGCTTGTCTCCATTTCATTTAGCTCTTTTAGTGGGGAGTTTTTCATTGGTTTTGATTTCAGGGTCTTTTTTTCTCCCTATTTTAGATGACTCTTTTTGTTTTTTTT
This sequence comes from Carollia perspicillata, assembly GCA_004027735.1. NCBI lineage: Eukaryota > Metazoa > Chordata > Mammalia > Chiroptera > Phyllostomidae > Carollia > Carollia perspicillata. Next base: position 84,922 of record PVKM010001014.1, read on the forward strand.
CTGTGCTTCCTGATGTTCTGCTTTGCTGGCTATCTTTGTAGGGTTAACTTCTATGTTACATGTTCTGTGGGATTCAGTGATAGGGACTCGTGGATCTCCTTGTTTGGATGCTTTAAGCTTGCCCTTTCTTCTGTTTGTGTGGTTTTTATTGCTGTACGTGGGTTTTACCTGTCGGTGGTTACTTTTCTGGTGGGTTCTTTAGTCTAGCAGGTATACTGATGTTTGCAGCTCCCATCTATTCTGGTATATGATCAATGGCAGAAGGAAGGCAAAATGGATTACAACAGAGGGACTATATTCTATGGGATTTAAAATACCAACAAGTAGAGAACAGATAGGAGATCCTTTGAAGTTATACAGCATTAACCATGATATTTCACTCAACTAGTCACTTTTTATAAAAGGTGAAAAAGAGATAATACTCTTCTTAGAGAGGAGAAGGAATGTGAGCTGAATTCAGAAAACAGAGTGCTTGTGTGAGGTTAGATGGTGAGATATAGTGAGAGTAAAGGATAAAAAGTAGGCATAGTGGGTGAGAGAACAGAGTTTACCACAGTTGTAATAAAGCTCAGGAAGATAGTGAAATGGACTAAAACCAGAGAGCAGTGTTGTGTAGTATTTGCAATAATATGGAACAACGGTTATTTACAATAATACTGGAACAACAATACTATGACAAGAAACATATGATCTGAATAAAAAGAATAGTAAGTTAGAAAGTAAGGGACTAAGAGTAGTGTGTTATTGGAACATGAATGAAGGGGAAAAAGGAAAAGTAAGATGCAATATGACAGAGAGAACAAGGAAAACCTGGCGAACAATGCAATTAAACAAACAAAGCAGAGAAATAAACAGAAAGAAGAGAAATTAAAAATACGAATGAAATAATGAAAAAATAGTAACAATAAAAATAAACAATGAAATGCAAGTTCTATATGATAGCAAATTGAAATTTGTCTCAGTTTCTCAGTTGTTTTGTTAGCCTTGTAATCCCTCTCAGTATCTGTCTCTGGACCTTTCACAGCTGGAGGTCTTATTGTCCCACATTTGGGGAAAAACAAAGCCTCCTGCTGACTTTAATTGCCCAGGAAGTTCTGCTGGTCTTCCTAGAGGCTGAAGGTCATAGGGCTGGATTTTGATTTTCTCCTTTCCTGTGGTTTTGGAGGATAGAAGCCAGGTCTGGGCCACAATATTCGCAGTTGTCCAGCCTTCAGCCCAGGTTCTCCATGCACTGCTGGGCCCCCACTGTCCATCTGTACCAGGTTGTTGCCTTTAATCTATCAATTGTGCTGTCTGTGAGGTACACTATTAGGAACAATTCACACCCCACCTCCTCCTCCTTTGCTGGCCTGGGTGCTGCATACTCTCAAAGTCCCTTCAGAGCAGTTCAGCTACCCCACTGAATTAAGTCTCTCTGGTGACTGTTAATTCCCTGAGTCCTGCTGCCCTCCTCTGAACCATTCCTGTGGCACACCTCCTCCTCCCTCTTGGCTAGCCCAGCTGCTGCATGAGACTCCCTTAAACAGCAGCTGAGAGCCTTGTTTTTAGTAAAATCTTCTTATTTAAACCTGCCATTCTTTTTTTAATTATTTTATTATTTATATATTTTTATTGTTATTCAAGTACAGTTTTCTGTTTTTTACTCCCATCCCACTCCACCCCCACAGTGCTCCCCATCTCCCTCCCATTTCCACCCCCCTTATTTTTGTCCATGTGTCTTTTATACTTGTTCCTATAATCCCTTCCTTTTTTCCCCTGAAATTCCCTCCCCTCTCCCCTCTGGTTACTGTCATCCCATTTTCTATTTCAATGTCTTTGGTTATATTTTGCTTGCTTGTTTGTTTTGTTGCTTAGGTTCTTGTTAAAGGTGAGATCATATGGTATTTGTCTTTTACCGCCTGGCTTATTTCACTTAGCATAATGCTTTCCAGTTCCATCCATGCTGTTGCATAGGGTAGGAGTTTCTTCTTTCTTTCTGCTGCATAGAATTCCATTGTGTATATGTACCATAGTTTTTTGATCCATTCATTTACTGATGGGCACCTAGGTTGCTTCCAATGCTTGGCTATTGTAAATTGTGCTAAACCTGCCATTCTTGACAAGTGTCTGGCTTTTCACACACTCCACCTCTCTAACCGGTCCGGAGACTATCTGGGTCAAGGTTTGACATGGCCCAGGTTTTCTCCCTTCCCTGGGTGTCACCCAGCCCCGCCCCCCCCAGTTTCTCTGGTAATGACCTAGCCAGCAATCACATTCCCGGCAAGTGATCACCACTTCTGTGCATCTTCC